>JALIZH010014063.1:0-46304 GCA_030522465.1 Rhipicephalus appendiculatus | reverse complement strand
ACACAAGACGGGGTTCCATAGAATCAGAAGTGACCACTTCAGGCCGCTATTTTTGACATGACTTTGTGAGGTGAGTTGCGAGTCTCACTATGAGTATGCGTCGAGGTTCGCGTAATTAGATGTTCGCTCGAACGCCGTGGACATGTCGCAGTTAATTGCACAGTGCGTCACCATCTCTCACTCACGCTTCATTACCGCTTCTGCGAGGTCTGCATTTTTGTCAACAATACATGATTACATCTTGTGCTTTATGTTATGTGCGAGTTCGCGGTGTTGGTTTGTGCGCTTAGCATGCACGCGGACGGACGACCGAAATGTGATTGCGAAACTTGAGAGATTCCGTGCTGCTGTTTTAGTAAACATAGCTGGAGTGCGAAAACTCCCATTAGGATGTGCTCTCACCGTTGGGTTTTGTTGCGTGCTCGTATATTTCAGAGCTAATTGCTTTCTCTGGTTCTCTTACGTTGACCGATCAGCCGGGGGACTTGGAAAGCGTTCATGACCTACTGAGTCGCGTTCATCGTTTAGGTACGTCACGTGTACGTGCCGTTTCGCGCGACGGTTTACGTGATATTTCGTGTGAAGGTTTACATGAGCGAGTGGAGCTCTCGCGAAGGAATCGGTTACGGTGGCACGCTAGTTCATTCATTCGCTTGCTCGTACTTTCAGCGATGTAGTTCGTGAGTCAGATACGTTCATAAGGGGCACTTGTGAAATGGGGTTGGTGCGTCTATACACTCAACGAAACAACCGAATGTATCAACTATAAATAATGTTCACCTTCTGGCAAAATATTAAGGGTTTGATGATGCCCTAGATGCATCATCAAACACTAAAATTGACCGTCGGCGACATCGCCATCCCGCGACGACGGCGTCAGCGCGAGCTCTTGCTTTCACTGACAGTCATTGTGAATGCTCTCTGCACATATCGTATACCTTATGCGGCACTACACAGAGATGTCTTGGGCCAATGTTATACTAGTTTAAGTAACTTCAGAATGAGTTAGACGGCTGGCGCGAATGCTATCAGCGCACTGCCCAGCAAGCAAGTGTTCTCTCCGCGAAATCGTGTCTGCCACGCAGGAGCGAGGCAGGCGGCGTCACGTTTGAAAAGAGTGCGAAGCAGAGGAGACCGAGGACAAACGAGAGTGGAGGAGGAGAGTGTCGCTGCTTTTTGAATCCCACTGCAGCTTATACTCTCACGCGCGAAAAGAACGTCTTCGGGCAAGAAATATTGCGCAGTCAGAGAGACTGACGCAGGTCTCACAATATGGCAGCGACAAAACCAAAAACGACCGAGGGAGAGCGCGCGCTGTCCCAAACGACTTCGTTTGTTCCTCCTGGAGGTGACAATATGTCTGTAAGGCACGTCACACCAAACCGTTGTATTGATTTTAACAGCGCCCAGTTATACGCTAGTTTTTAGGAAACCACTGCATGCGTAGACTGAGATAGAAGACCAAAACAACAGGTGAAGAAAAATGCATGAATAAGCCGCATAAATTCCTTTGGTGAGGCTGATGTTGAAACTAGGCACCCACGTACTGAAAGCGAATTTCTTCACAAAAGCATTGCACACCCATCTCTGCGGGCAGTGAATGCATTTAAATGATATTGTCGCGGTGCAGTGCGTCAAAAAGACGGGATTCACTTGAGACAACGAAACAGCGTGTTGCAATCGGCTGAACAATATGAATGTCTTTCTCATCTTCGAATACCCAAAGCCCCGTTAGACGGTGCTCGTGAAATCCCCCCCGTAGTCGTTGTCGCCCACACGTGCACACATGCGTAATTTGTCTCTCCCTCATACAGCATCGCCCGATGATATATCAGAAATGGAGTTTTGTTTGAGCAAACGCGTCACACTCTCACTCGCTGACATATGGCTTCATGCGCACTGCACGCACGAGTTCTCTTAAAATAGAGAGTGTCGGGAACGACTTCATAGGTGACATCATGAAGGCGTTCCACCGGCGGTGCCGAAAACGCAAAGATAGCACCCTTTCTATGAATGCTTCCCTGACTTTAGTTGTGGTTAAATGGAAACCCTGTACGGAACAGTGTATAACTGAGACATTAAAAACCTCATATACCATACTGAACGTATTCGCCATGTGGCTTTCAAGGCGCTGCTCGAAATGTATCGAACTTTAGGAAGAAGATGTCGATGTCCACTCATATCACCCAATGACATCGCCCAACACACCCAATCCTACAGTAATCTAAAAGAGTGCTCTGGGGCCGCCCGAGAAATACAAGCTCTACTATTCCGCATCCCGCTAAACCGTCTAACATCCACCCCTGTGTTCTAAACTGGATTTGGGCGTTTTTATCCAACCGTCAGCTGTTCGTTTATGCCACTTCACACTCTTCATGTCTAACACCCGTGTATTCAGGTGTATCGCAAGGTACCGTACTCGGTCCTATTCGCTTCTTCATATACATTAATGACCTCCCTTCTAATATTTTTCTCACATCCGTCTATTCGACGATGATTGCGTTATTCACCGGGCAGTAACTAACCACTCCGACTATTCCACAACAGAATGTGAGCTCACCCGCATACAGAACTGATGTAACACTTCGCTGATGTCCTTGAATGTATCTAAAACTCTGTTAATGTCTATTCACCGTCGCCAAAGTTACGTTCCTGATAACTACACTATCAATAACAACCAGATTGCGCCAGTTGATCCGTTTAAAAACCCTGGTATGTCCATCTCGCATGACCTAACTTGGACCTGACATATTAACCACGCTAATCGTACTCTAGGGTCCATGCACCGCAGCCTTTAGCTCGCTCCTCCTTCTCTTAAAAAAGTTCCTTTGTACGGCCAATGCCAGAGTATGCGAATGCAATTTTTCATCCTCACCACAATTACCTCACCTACACCCTCGAGTCTGTCCAGAACCGTGTGGGGTGATTTACACAATCTAACTACCCATACACCTAAAAAATGTCGTCCCTAAACGCGCAGGTTAACCCATCCGATCTATTTAAGCGCCGCAAAACCGCACGCCTTAACCTTTATCATAAATATTTCCATCCTTTCACAGGTAGCATATTAATTAACACACCTTTTAAATTCAGCTTTGTGTATCCCATACTCGAGAACAACGCGATATTCACCTCCTACTAAAATTCGCATACTTATTAAAAACACACAAAAGTACTTCTACCGGTATATCGAATGAGATGTCGATAGAGGCAACAGCGCTAACTTTCTGTTACAATACACAGTGTAACTCCAAAAAAATATCAACTGGACTGAGAAGCTGGTACAGTTTACCAGCTTTTACTGCCAAGTTTCATAGTCATTTCTCGCCATTTCCGAACGGCGACATGTGCAGATCCTTTATGTCGACTCTGAGTTTATTCGATGTATACGCGCGTACAATTCATCCATAATCCTAACTAAACTTTTTCAACAGTCACTTAACGACGGTGTTCTCCCATCTGAGTGGAAAGTCGGGAAGGTAGTGCCAATCCATAAATCGGGTAACAAGCACTCTCCTAAGAACTATAGACCCATTTCTCTCGCTAGTATACCCTGCAAAATATTAGAACACATTCTGGCTTCTCATCCAGCTAACTTTTTAGAGTCGCACTCATTTTTCACACAATCGCAGCACGGATTTCGCAAATCATACTCCTGCGAAACAAAACTAACGCTGTTCGTACATAAACTAAACTCCCTTCTTGACAACGGATCTTTGGTCGACTGTATTTTCCTAGATTTTTCTCATGCTTTTGACAAGGTGTGCCACAAACTGCTCATTTATAAATTACGTCTACTTAAACTTCATCCCAGCATTGTAACCTGGATTGAAAGTTTCCTTACTAACCGCTCGCAATTTGTCTCAGCTAATGGAACTAATTCCGAAGAATGTGCAGTAAATTCTGGAGTACCACAGGGCTCCGTCCTCGGCCCTCTTCTTTTTAGATGTGAAGCATCTTATGGCGAAGCTTAATCCGGTGGTGGTGGTGGTGGTGTGCCGCGTGCCCACCCTTACTGCGCATGCGCAAACAATTAAAAAAATAAAAATAAAAAACCTCCTCTCCCCCCTCTCTCTCCTCTAGGCATCCCTCCTCGCGGCAACCACACCCTCACTGCGCATGCGCCTCCCTTCCTCTCTCCCCTCTTACACTCCCCCCCTCTCTCCATCCCTGCCCGCGGCGTCTAACTCCCCCCTGCGCATGCGCGTCCCCCCCCTCTCTCTCCTCTCCTACGCTCCCCCCTCTCTCCTCTACGCATCCCTGCCCACGGCGTTCACACTCCCACTGCGCATGCGTGTCACCCCCCTCTCTCTCCTCTCCTACGCTCCCCCCTCTCTCGCCTCGCGACGCCGACGCAGGCAGCGTCTGCTAGCGAGTTTCTTGGTTGAAAAAACCGTCTGCTCGCGCTGCACAACCATTCACTGGCCATCCCGTATATATGGCAATGGATCTTGACCTCCAAGGTGGTGCCGGTGGGAGATTTCTCCTGTGCGTTGTTGAACAATAAAAATTCGCATAGTGCGCGTTAACTAAAAGCGGAGTGCGGGTCTCTGTGTCCAGTCGGAGTCTTCTGTCTCTCATTGCCCATTAGCAGCGATTGGCATGTTCCAGTAGGAAACACTGCTCCATCACTGCCTGCTTTGCGCCTCCCCAGTTTTCTCTCCTGCGCAACGCTGCGATGAGCGCCAGCGTCAACGCCGCCGCCAGTGTAAGGGTTAGCGCCCGCTGCTTCACATCTACACATGGTTCATTTTAGCGGGAGATGGTGTAATATTTTCTAATATATATTAACAATTTGCCATCTTCTGTCTCCTCATATGTTCATTTATTTGCCGATGATAGTGTAATTTTCCGTGAAATAACTGGACCTAACGACGTCTCCCTTCTTCAATCTGACCTTAATGCTGTACTTAACTGGTGTAACACATGGCTTATGGAACTGAACAATAAAAAATGTAAATTCATGCATGTGTCCAGAAGAATAACTACTTTACCAGCTTATAACCTAAATAACACACAATTAGACTGTGTAACTTCATACAAGTATCTCGGAGTTCATATCAGTAACAACCTAACATGGAATACTCATATCAGCTACGTTGTTTGTAACGCTATTCGCATGCTCGGATATCTTCGCCGTAACTTCGCAAAATCACCTTCATCTGTAAAACTAATGCTGTCTAAAACACTCATTCGTACTAAACTTGAATATGCCGCATCGATTTTGGATCCGTATCATAATAGTTTGATGCGTTCATTAGAAATGGTACAAAATAACTCTGTCCGCTTTATACTATCTAACTACGACCGAAACGCGAGCATCACACTAATGAAAACTAATCTTAAATTACCTTCACTTGCTTCTCATCGTAGATTGCTCCGTTTAACACTTTTTCACAAACTCTATCATCATTGCCACCTACGTGATTTGCTAATACTTCCTCCTCATTATGTCTTGCGCCGTTTAGATCATGCTCCTAAGGTTGGCATTCCGTCGTCTTATACTGAATCATTCCGTCAGTCATACATACCACGCACATCAAATGATTGGAATTGCCTTTCCGCATCACTAGTAACTATTTCAGATCATGACAGATTTGTGACTTTGTTAACCAATCTTTCGTAAACCCTGTTGTATTTTGCATCTTCCTGGTCATACTTGTATATATAATCCATTGCACAATTACCTGTTGTATGTTGCCTTGTTAAAGCTACTATTGTATATTTAGTAAGGTTGTTTTTTTATTATGTATATTTCTGCTATACATTCATGCCATACTGTGCCTACCATTAACTATTATTGTATTGTATTGCGTCTTTGTACTTACAGTATTGTATTTAGTGTCTTACGCTCCCCTCTGTAATGTCTGTTGACCCTGAGGGTACAATAAATACATAAATAAATAAATAAATTGATTGTGTATAGTGATGTGTTTTTCCCGCAAGGTACAGCACGGCCGTGCTATCGCACTGTTTTGTAGCTATATCGTTAGCTACGACTACATAGTCTTGGCGTGAACGAATGCAGAGCGTGCAAAATGTATTCCATCACATTGGCTCAGTAAAACGTACAAATTGACAAGTCTGCGTTCTCGCATACGAGTAAGGGAAGTACCGACGAGCGCGACCGGTGACTGTGGGTGATCGGGAGACTTGCGGGAACCGCTTTGCATCGATGCTGTTCACTTCTTGTAGTGTGGGCGCAAACGAGCGGGTGTGCCTGTGTGTGTGTGGCGGCGACAGAAGGCGATGAAGACGAGGACGTTGATGCACGCGCAGAAGAGAGAGCCAGGAAAAGAAGAGTCGCGTGCGTGGTAGAAAAAGAACGCACAGACGGTGTTGGGCGTTCGACACAGTCGGGTTACCGGGCCCGAGTGCCGACGTTCTAGGACGTGATCCACGAGTTGAAGCTACGGGCTTCACGTGGCCGTTGACATCTCCCGCCTCCAACACTTCGCTTCTGCAGTTCTCCGGGTTGTTCGTCAGTTATCTCAAGCCGTCACTGACCTCCTCAAAGCCACCCTGCGTCGCTCGTCAACTCGCCTCGCACAACGCATCCGGCCTTACTGTGGGTGAGCCTCTGTTGGCTTTGAACGACTTTTACCACGACCGTTCAGGGACTGTTATTAGTGCACACTTTCTTTTCCTTTGTGTTTCCGCGGCTTTCTTTGTGTGTGTGCGTCTTTTCTATGTTTTCATAAAGTCTGATTCCGAAACTTGCAACCAGCCTCGTCGATTGGTGGGACCGCTTGCGCTCCCAATAACCGCTGCCACCAAAGTAAGTTCGCTACCACCACTAACATCGGCCACTATTTTAACACGAAAGTGTTTTATGCCGGGGCCCACCAAGACTACAGTGACGTATTTCCGTCACGCACATGACGTTGAAAAAATGTACACGATCAGATGTCAAAGAAAAAAAGTTCCGTCAACGGGCATCGAACGTATGACCTCTCGGTCCGCAACAACAGAAGCCGAGCACGCTATCCATTGCGCCACCGCCACTTTTTTTTCTTTATTGCAATGTTAATACATTATATACATATACACAGGTGCCACACATCACCCACCAGCTTGCGTGAGGCTGGCTGCATTCACTTATGCACTTTTAACCGTTTCAATGTATCTAATACACAAAGCATTTCTTCACTTGCCCCTCTGTGTTCCAGCACTTCTCTGAGCTTCGTAACCTGTTCAACAAAATAGGCATTAACCGAGCGCGCTTGGGGTTCAGCATTTCGTATATCCATACGTGACCTCCATATGCTATAAAGGCCTAGAAGCGTGAAGAGGTCATACGGGACACTATCTCCTCGAACAGGCAGAAAACGAATACCGTAGGCGTCAATTGGTAGCTCCTTTTTCAATGTTCTCTGCAGGACATCCCAATAAAACACAGCATCCCAACAGTCAATAAAAACATGTTCTACAGTTTCCGGTTTGTTACACAAAAGACAATTCACTCCCCACGGCACAAACATACCTCGTTCTTCAAGCCATGTTTTCACAGGCAGTGTGCCTGTGTGAAGTTTAAAGAAAAACGTTTTAACCCCAGGCAGAACTAACATCTTTTTGACGCGTTTCAGGACATCGCTTCCCGATCCCTCCCCATAAATGGTTCTGTATAGCGGGGCTGGAAAAACTATGTCTACCAGGTCCTTTCGTAGGCGCTTCCTGGGAACGTTGCTTAAATATTCAATTGAAAATCTACTTATAAGAAACCTATAGGAAGAGACCACCTCGCATAAGTAGCGGGATACTTTATACGGACCGCTATCGTGGTGGAGACAACAAATTCTGGAATAGCTCCCGGTAACATGACCTGAATTATTGTACGGATGAAAGGGTCTTGTTGATCTCTTAAGAATAAAAATCTACTGATGACCTGTTTCAAGAAAAGATGACTTAACCCCAAACCACCGTCTCTGACCTTACGGAAAAGATTAGTCTGAGATGTTCGCTCGTATTTAGAATTCCAGACAAATGTTGCAAAGATCCTATGAAAACGCTGAATGTTACTTCTTGTGCAGTAGAGAACCTGTAGAACGTACCATATTTTAGCTGCCAGAAAAACGTTACGTACCGTGGATCTTGCAAATATTGACAAATCCCGACCACCCCAAGATAAAGTCTTTGTGCTCATTTCATCCGCTTTATCTCTCCAAAACTGCGTATTTTCCCTATATCTATCTAGTGGTACCCCGAGGTATTTGTTGGGTACAGTGCTCCACTGCAGTTGCTCAAAGACATTGGGTGTCTGCTGCCAGGAACCATGCCATAATCCAAAACTTTTGTCTCTGTTCAATAAACTGCCAGTTTGGTCGCAAAAACTCTGCGTGATCTGCAGAGCTGTTCTCACACTTTCCCTGTCAGTACATATAAATGCAACATCATCAGCATAGGCGAGCACTCGTACATCACAGGATTGCAGCCTGAAACCTCTTATTTGATCACTGTTAATGATTTTCCTACACAGAGGCTCTAAAAACAAAGCAAACAGCAATGGTGACATTGGACATCCCTGTCTTACAGACGAGCGAACATCAATGCGTTCTGTAAGTTCCCCATTTACAACCAAACTGGTGGTACAGTTTTGATATGTCATTCTAACTCCTTCACACAGGATAGAACCCATGCCAGCATGTTCTAATATATCAAAAAGTGTGGCATGACATACCATATCAAAGGCTTTTGAAAAATCAACTTGTATCATCGCTGCTCTTCCTAACTGAGCATCGCAGTATTCTAGAATACTCCTCGCTACATGAATGTTTGTGAATATACTTCTACCTCTTATTCCACAAGTCTGGTGTGGCCCCACTAAATCCGTAATGACATTTTGCATCCTGCTAGCCAAGACTTTCATAAAAATTTTGTAATCCACATTTGTTAAAGTTATAGGCCTATATCCTTTCACTGTTTTACGCTGTGCTTCATCAGTAGACTTCGGAATCAGCACCGTGTGTGCCCGCGCAAAAGAAGGTGGTAAGCGCCCTTTTCGGAAAGCCTCAACAAATACTTGTTGCAGAATTAAGGCAAAGTGCGGCTTAAATGCCTTATAAAAGGCAGCTGTTAAGCCATCTGGACCTGGAGACTTTCCGGGTTTCAGGTCATCAATAGCTTTCTCAACTTCCTTTACGGTAATTTCTCTTTCCAATAAATCCTTTTGTTCGCTATCCAATTGTGGTATTTCAGGCAAGAAATCCTGCCGGAAGTTTGGATTGCAGGGTTTGCGCAAAGCAAATAGTTCTCTATAGTACTATACGAACGCTAGTTTAATCGCGTTTCGGTCCCTCGCTACAGCGCCAGCATACTCTATTTCACCTATTTCATTGCAACGTGCATAAGTCTTCTCGTCTGAGAGGGCACGCTTGGTTGGCATCTCTCCTACAAGTAGTTTCTCAGATCGAGCCCGAACCATTGCACCTTTGTATTTTTCGTGTTCTATAAATTGCAATTTTATTTTGGTTTCTCTTATTTCGCTTATGAACAACCCAGGACTATTTGTTTCCTCTAGTATTAAAGTCTCTAGATGGGATCGCAAACATCTTTCTTCCCTGCTCAACAAATACTATATTTGGCACCCTCTTTCTATTGCTTTAAATTTAATGCTCTGTTTGAAGCTTTCCCATTCTTCGAACTTGTCCTGCTCCCTTTGTTTAACCAAACGTTTGATTTTACTCTTCAAGTGGTCGAGAAAGTCGTCATCATTTAATAGGTTTTCATTAAACTTCCAAAGCTCCCATTCAACTTTCTTTTTGGTCTTGGACCCTATCTCGAACATGACCAAACTATGGTCGCTAAACGATATCTGTTTAACCATGTAGTTTCTGCAACTGAACGCTAGTTCCGAGGTCACATGAGCGCGGTCGAGCCGAGCATGACTGCTACCTTGAAAATGAGTAAAGTGTCGGCGTTTCCCACCGACAGCTGTATAAGCCACATCAACCATAGGTACATTGCCAATTAGATCCCTTAAGTACACCGAACTGGCATCCCTTACGCGCGACTCTGTAGAACGGTCATCAGCTTCAAAAACACAATTAAAGTCACCAAGCAGTATCATTGCTCTATCACAGTCTAACATATGAGAGATATCTTGAAAGAACTGCAAACGTTCCTTTGGCAACGTAGGTGCATAAACACACACCACACGGAATGCACACCCAGCAAACTTGAAATCACACATCACAAATCTACCGCGGTCGCAAGACACCACTTTTTCTACTGCAATGCCGATTGAATTCTTCAGTAGGAGACAACATCCTGCAGAGGAACCAACCGCATGACTCACGCACACGGAGTAATAGGTACGGAAAGGTGCAAGCATGCTGTCAGTATGACTCTCACTCTCCACCTTTGTTTCTTGAACCGCGAGCACATCCAGGTCTAGGTCATGCGCCAGACGCTTCAGCTGATACTGCCTGCGTCTCGTGCCTAATCCTCGAACATTCAGAGTAGCCACGCATAGGGGTACATTAGGCGCCGCCATTTGCGTTTTGAAGGGACGCCGGGAGCCTAGCGCTTACCGGCGGGGCTGACAGGCTGCAGTCTTCACTCGTCAGAGCAGCTGCCGCGGGTTAGCGACGCTGCTCGGGTGCGGGGAACGTACTTCCCCTTCTTTCCAGTTGCCTTCTTCCATTCGCATTCAAGCTGCCGCTGCTCGCGTTCGGTATCCACGTCATCCTCCTCACGGCGTCTTTTTACAAGTGCTGGGTCCACATTCATTTTTACCAACGCGCCTTGGTCTCCTCCAAAGCTGTCTTCCTCGATCTTATCCGTCTCTTTTCTTTGTTCAGGCGCGTCTACTGTCGTATCGCCTTCCTCCTTTGCGATATCGTCTTCTTTGACTGATGCGTCCCGATGCGTTGCTCGCGAACGCACCAACGAACGCGCCGCCGGCAGCTTCTCCGAAGGCGCAGTTTCCGGGCGTCGGTTTTCGGCCTCCTGCGGCGCCGCTAGCTTTCCCGTTGCGCAACCACTGTCCTGGCTTGCTCCGATAATTTCTTGGGTTGATGGTGAAGCCGCCTCTTCCGCTTCTACTTCATCCATTAAGTCATGGATATCCTGTCGTCTTGGCGTGGCGCCTATCACTGTGGCATAAGTGCGCACACAGTCTTGCCGTTCGTGACCGAAAGCGCGGCATGTGGTGCATCGCGGCGTTCGGCAGTCACGACGGATATGCCCTTTCATTCGACAGCGCAGACAGTTTGGTGCTCTGCCTGGCACCACTACCAATACTGCTCCTCCTTGGAACTTAAAGAGATCTGGCAACTCGTCCGCAGTGATGCCCTCTCGAAGGGTCATACGAGCGACGCGGGTTGTCGACTCGGCCTGTTCAAATCCTGGTACGCTCCACTCCTCTAGCTTGACATCTTTCACGTCACCGTACTCACTCAACACTTTTCGAACGGCCTCGTTAGGCACGTCGAAAGGTACCCAGTGTACCTTCACTGTAAGCTCCTGCTTCACAGGGTCAATCACAGCACAGTATCGCCCTTTCACCGGAATTCCGCCACTGCTCAAAAGCATATTTTTCGCTTCTGAAGTACGTAGCTTGAGCATCCAGACATGACTCATTTGGTCGGGCCCAATGCCACTCACCGCTTTGATGACACCCAGTTCTTCCAGTGGTGCTCGGAAATCCTCAATCCTGTAGGGTCTTCCTCCGACGTCACAATGCAGAAAAACACATGATTTCATTGTTTCATCCTTCGGCAAAGTGGGCAGAACAAACTTGTAGCCCGCGGGCGGGCCAGAACCTCGAACACCGCGGCCAGACGCGGCCGCTGAAACGCCGTCCACGGAGCAAGCCATGATGCGTCCGCACACCAAGCTTGGCGAGACCAGACTCCGCGCCACCGCCACAGACTCTGACAGGTTTACGAACGCGTCTTTTATGTCTACCACTTTCATCACAGTGCTCCTCGTCAGCGGGCTGGTGTCGCCCTCTTGGAGCAGCAAAGTAAAGTAATTCATCATTACTGTGGCTCCCGCGATCAGCACCTGCTACGCGTCCGTCTCAGTCTGCGTGTTTTCAGTAGAAGTGCAGTTTTGTCAACGCTTTAACGCAACGCGAGGTGGCGACCTTAGCCCAAGCGTCGGCCTCACTCATAGCGTCCATCCAAACCAAAAAAATTCGACTGGTGCCTCCCTCCATTGGCTGTAATACCGCGTTCCTCACATACGCTCGCCCGAGAAAAGTCGCGGCCGGGCTACTACGGGGACACGACGCACTCGGCGTCTCCCACAAGTCCGATCGTGGCGTACGTTCAATCACTTTAACATGCCGCGGGATGGCGACCTTAGCCCAAGTTCTGCGCCCCAATAGCGACGCTCTTCTGGCTTTACGCCTCTTGCTCTGATTACGCTCTCACCGTTAACATCTACAGCTACCAGAATGGTTTGTTTAATCATTGATCATGGACGTTTGTCTCGGAATTGAGATGTACCACCAAGCGTCAACATGGGTGCATCCACGTTATATGTTGTGCAAACTCTCCTGTTTCAATGTACAGCAAACATTTAATTACCTCTGTACGGGCACGGTTTACTTTCGTGCTATACCGATTCCTATGACGGAGGGATCCACTGTTTTTTCCACTCTCGCCATCATCAGCCCTTATGACCACCACATCTTCCAGCTTATCCACTATCTATTACTTCCGCCATATCCACAAACGATTCCAGCATTGACCAACCAAGGATTTTCAATAGGAACTGTGGTATGCTCTCTTAGCAGAGCTAAGATCGCATACCACAGTGTTTCCACTCGTATATACGAGTGGAAACACAATGCACACTCAGTGTCGTTGGAAATGCGATTATGAAGAAGACCAAAGTCCATCTGGAAACGACGTCTTGTTCCTTCAGCAGTGCAGACACAATGTGCGTTCAGCAAACAGTGGCCTTTGATAACTGTTTTCTTCGCTCATTGTATAGGAGCATGTGCAATGACGCGCACAGCAATGCCAACCCGTTAACTGAGAGTTTTACTTCGGCATCAGGAACAGCCTCACGGACACAGGCAGCTGTTGGAAATGGGTGGAGGCCTACTTCCGCAGTGCTGCTGCAGATTCACAGCAAAAACTGTATAATTAGTACCTACGAAAGCAGTACACTCACCGTTAACAGGCGCATGTTGCCAGTGTCCACAGCTGCATAAATATTCCGCCCTCTAAGCGTCACTTCGAGCTAGGAGACGGGCATGACTGCCATTGAAGATGCGCATGTTCATTCGAACACAAAACTACAAGACACGCTACCCACGCCACCAACGCTAGCATTCCAAAAGACCAAGTAGACTGAAAGAGAAGGCGGAGGCTGGACGACGTTACTCCGCATACCCCCGTAGGTCACTCTACCATAGGATGCCTGAATTAATGACGTCCGCTCTGGCAGCGCCAAATTTTTCTTCAATTACGACCCTGGCGAAGGTGGCACACCCACGGGGTGGCACGCAATGTACGTGCACCCCCCCCCCCCCCCCCCTGGAAATGTTCTTTCGCCATGGCATACAGAGCGAAAAATGACCATTTTATGGAGGTGCCCTCCCCCCCCTCCCCCCCCACCCCCGGAAGTGAAGGAGGTGCCCCGCTCCGCACGAAAAAAAAATTCTGGCTACGCCCCTGCCTGGCGAGTGAGATTCAGAGATTGAAATTGCATTGGTAATGGCGGCGCACACGGTTTCTGTCGCCATGTCACCACTAACACCAGCAGCTCTCCTCTCCCAGCTCTCTTGCAAGCACTGTTCTTCTTCTTTCTTTTTTTTTTGTTACGTACACAGGGTGCTTTTAATATTTTTGCATGAACCCGCTCACCGTGCGGTGCGCCTGGACCTTTTTCTAACACGAAAGTGTTTTATGCCGGGGTTCACCACAGCTCCACGGACGTAATTCTGTCAGGAATATGACAATGCAAAATATACACCAACAGATGGCACAGAAAAAAAATACTTTCATTGAAAAGTTTTCTCACCGGGTACGCGGCGCGAAACGACTCGGCCATGAACCCCACGATTTCCAGAGTACTAACGGTGAGCTATTTATATACACCTTTTTATTGTTGGTGAGGATAAGAGACCGTCAAATCCAGAGTGTTTTTGTCGTGACTTGCGAGATTATGCAGAGTCCGCGAGGGTGCGGTTTAAAGGTCGTAGCTGCGCACGTTGCGATTCGCGCGCTCTCATCTCGGAATCGGGGTCGTTTCTACGTCTTGTGCTGGCGTTAAAGTAACAGAGAGCATGAATGTGACTTCACTCGCTGCATCGGCCGCGTTTGTAAAAAAAGCGCTGCTCAGATACAAAGAAGTAAATGTGTCAGTTCGCGCCCGCTGCCCGTGTACTTAATTTAGGTGCAGGTTAAAGAACCGCAGTGAACCGCAGTTTTCGGAGCCCTCCACTGCGGCGTCTCATAATCATATCATGGTTTTAGGACGTTAAACCCCAGATATTATTGTCAGTTCGCGCTCGTTTTGTGTATGCTTGTGTACTCATTTCGTGCGTCCTCTTGGTGTTTGATCAGAACATTTTAAGTGTCGAGCTGTGACAGTTCTTAATTCGCGTTAGTGCTGCGACCTTTCTACATGAGTAGTGAGCTGCAAGTTTCTAGCTGCTTGCCGTTCTTCACGTGACATTGTAATATGATGCAATAGCATTGATTCCTTTGCCCTTGTGGGGAATTAAAGCACAATAAACGCTCAAGAACCTATGTGAAGCCATGTTGAAATTGAAACAGAGGAATCAGGCCTTTTTTTATTACATCCGCTCGCGCGTTCTCCGCTGTCGGTTCTTTACAAGTTCGAATGTACGCATTTTGCAATCATGCATTCTGAAAACACGACAGCCATGCATCATGCGCCAGAAAACAAAACAAGTAATTGCGCTCACAACACAACATGTTTATAGCCCCGTTTTATTCTCCTCGTTTTCGAAAATCGAAATTTTCGTCAAATGTGGAGCGATAGGGACTCAGAAGGTTAACAGAAGTGGCAAAAAAAAAATAACATACACATGTTCATGATCACTACAAAACACCGAAATTGTCGGCGCTGTTAAGTCCTTACAGAATAGTGAAATAAATACAAAACACTACACTTGGATGCATCCACATATTAAAAAGAAGATTCTTTTTATACTGAAAAAAGTGTAGAAGAGCTTCTGATATAAGCGCAAGATAATCCAGAAAATTGGGCTTGTATGAAGTCATTATCTTAACTAGCAAATGTCGACATTCACTGCATTGCAAAAACAATGAAAACAGCTGAAGTACCTAAAAATCAAATAATATTGTAAAGATTTCACGATGTCAAAATGAACTCCACATATAAGACAACTAATATTGGCCGCACTTTATTGAATACATTACCAGAACCGTTCATTTTCATACTACTAGTCATATGAAAAACACGGACAAAATGAACAAATTATATTGAAGGGTTCATGCCATCTGTCCTTGAAATGTGGCGATTCTGCAGTTCTTTAGCTTTTTTTTCCCAGCGCACTAATGGAAAACGCACATTCGAGAACGCGGTTCTGTGACAATTCTAAACCTGTAACTATAGTTACATCGCATGTGCTTTATGTACACCGCTTGTTCGTAGAACAACGGAAGCGGAACATCGTGCGCTTTTCTAATCAGTCACTTTGGGAACCTTAACTGCGTCCGCACTGCAGAAAACGGTATGGACGCGAAATCAAATTGACAATGAAAACCACTACTCAAAGGGGACGCTCACCTATCGTTCGAACTGATGTGATTGACCAAAGCAATTTTGGGGCAATTTCTGGAGCAATTACAATCTCACATTGGAGCGGCATAATAACCATATAGAGGAGTCACTTCCCACGCATTTTCAGTTGCGAAATTTGCCTTTAAGCCAGAGCTGTTGCACCACATGTCAAGAGAATTCCATTACGCACGCATGCATGCCTGTTCATTTGGAGTACTGCCAAATATGAAATTAGGTCACACCTCGTCGCTTTTCTGCAGGCATCGCCGTGTCAGCTCAAGCCACGTAACACATCACAGGATTGGCTTGATATTTGGAAATGACTGTCTTTCCGCAATGCTTCAGTTACAATACTGGAAGGATAATCTGTGAAAATTTTCTATGCATTTTATTTACTTTTCACAAAACTCTGAATAAATTTGTGCTTTTAGTACAACCTAGTCCTTAATTTCTTCTTCTACGGAGATTTATACTATATCCGGCCCACGCGCACGTGGAGAGAAGGCAGGATAACCGCTGGTCATTAAAGCTAACAGACTCGATTTCAAGAGATCGTAAACGCGTGAGGGGGGAAACAGAAAATCAGGTGGGCAGCTGAGATTAGGAAGTTTGCAGGTATAACGTGGCAGCATAAAGCAGAGGACCGGGTTGACTGGTGGAACGCGGGAGAGGCCTTTGGCCTGCAATAGGCGTAGTGAGGCTAATGATGATCATAATGATTATGAGTTCTTCAATGTGTGGAGAAGTGTCTGCCGGCATGCTTTATGGAGAAAATCATTAGGGCCCTGGTTCATGAGTGGTTAATATAAAATGGGGTTTAGTAACTGGTCCTGTCTTCCTGTTAGTTGATTTGTGCTGGCCAAAATTTACTGTGACGAGGGAGCACTTATTTACCTTTGACAAGCTGTTTGACATGTACAGTTGCCAAGGTCGAGAAGCCCATCCGAGATATATTGGAATAGTGGTACACCAGGTCTTCTCAGCGAAGTAACAGTCACTGTATAGCACGCAGTATTGTTGGTAAAATCTCCCCATTGTATGGCCATAAAACTTAGGCGCAATGCATCAAATACTTCATATGTAAACTACAACAGACAGCGCAAGTATTGAAAGAAAGAACCAAAAGAAACTATCACTTCTATATACGCGTACTGAATTAATGTAACCAATATTGTCAGTTAAGTATGACTGCCGTCCAAAAACAACTGTCATTATTACTTTTCTCAGGCTGTTTGCTCATGAGTTAGAAACTATCTTATTGAACTCAACATTGTTATCTCGCAGTGTGGTCTAATAGTAAACGAAAACTAACGCAGTAAGTTTCGAAGTATGAGGGAGTTCAAATCACACCGTAACTCGCAATATGGCCGAGTTGAAATTGTTTAGAAGGCTTGCAGCCAAGCGACTACATCAACTACACAGCACGTTCCTCTCTACTGCGATGACCAATATTAACCTATGTATTTCAAGCGCAAGCCGTGATATTGTTACGGGGTAGGTAACGTATTTCTTACAGGGAAACACACAGGCAAAAGTCAAGATGGCTGACCAAAACACTCGCGCCTATCGGACTCCCTGGCTCTTCGTCTTCGTTGATTTCATCGCTTCGTCACAGGACCCCCGGGCGTTGTAGCGCCATCTCTGCGCTAGTCCGGCGAAGAAGGACGAGCGAAGTACGGTTTCATCCGCGAAACATGGACAGTGTCAACAGGTGACAGATATATTAAAAACTTGATATGTTAAAAAAAACTGGCAGATCCCTCGTGTTCTGGGTCTCGATGTAATGCGAAGCAGCCAGCAAGAAGCAAATAATGCTGTACATTACACCCATGTCATGATTTACATGTTAGGACCTGTCATTTATGTTCGTCATATCGTCACGTTGCGAATACCCATCTTGGCGTATACGAAGCTAGCGAACTGGATGCAAGCGAACCATGACCATGACACGTGAAGGGCCTTGTACATAACATGCAACTCGTGGTTGTCCTGCAACCCGCTGCCACTTATGTTCGTCATAGAGTCACGTCACGCAGTGCCACTTGTGGTGTATATCAAGCGAGCGAAACGGCCGCGAGCACGCTATGAGCGTGGCATCCAAGTCATGCTGTGCATTACATGTCATGGTTTTCATGTTACCACCTGTCAATTATGTTGGTCATGCAGAAATGTCTCATGATACCAATTTTTGGATATATCAAGTTAAGGAAACGGCCACAGGAGCACCAGAGCCATGTCATGTAAATCATGCCATTCATGACAACTTATTCATAATTTTTATGATATGACCAGTCGGTCATGTGCGTCATACAGTCATGTTCTGCAATACCAATTTTGGTAAAAATCTCATTAACGATAGGGTTAGGAGAGCACAAAGTCGTAGGTGGATAGATAGATAGATAGATAGATAGATAGATAGATAGATAGATAGATAGATAGATAGATAGATAGATAGATAGATAGATAGATAGATAGATAGATAGATAGATAGATAGATACGCTCAAAGTCGCCGAAGTTCGTTAACAAATGCTTCGCATTTAAAATTGGTACAATGAGACATTTGAGCATAACCAACAGAAATGACAGGTGGTAATACGATAATCATGAAGTGCATGACATGTACAGCATGATTTACATGCCACGCTCATGGTGCGCTGAGAGCCGATTCGCTAGCTTGATATACAACAAATTTGGTATTGCATGACGTGCTGTACAACGAACGTAAATACCAAGTGGTCATATGGGAATCATGACATGTCATGAGCAACATGACTTGCATGCCACGCTCATAGCACGCTCGCGGCAATTTCGCTAGCTTGATGAACACCGAATTTCGTATTGTGTGACGTGACTGTATGACGAGCATAAATGACAAGGGGTAATATGGAAATCATGATATGATGTGCAAAATAACTTGCATGCCACGCTCATGGCATGCTCGCGCCAGTTTCACTAGCTTAAGATATACCAAATTTGGTATTGCGTGACGTGACTGTACGAGAACATAAATGACAAGTGGTAATGTGTAGTAAATCATGACATGTCAGGTGCAACGTGACTTGCATGCCACTCTCATGGTGCCCTCGCGGCCGTTTCGCTAGGTTCATATACACCAATATTGGAATTGCGGGACATGACTGTATTACGAACATGAATGACAGGTGCTAACCTGAGAATCTTGGCATGCAATGCCATTTAGATGCCACACCCAAGCTGCACTTGCGTCCAGATAGCTAGCTTGATATACACCAAAATTGGTATTCCGCAACGTGACTGTATGACGAACATAAATGGCTGCTGCTAACCTTTAAATTATGACAGGTATATTATGTACCGCATGATTTCCCGCTTGCTGTCTGCTTCGCATTATATCGATTCCCGCAGTGCGTGGGATCTTCCACCTTGTTTTCTTGGTGAATATAAGGATCTGAGGCCACAAATCAGCAACACAATTTGTAGACAATGACACGAAGAAAGGGGCGCAGCAAGCGAAAACCAACTGTGCACAATAAAACCAACAATGGGAAAATATGTTGCTGAACGACGTAACAGGCACCCAGATGTCGCACCGTGCCAACTTAGGATCACTCACGCACATGCAACACATTCAGATCTTTCAAACAATTCGCCAGCCTAACGCTATGCAAAATGTGGCAATGCACTGTTCGTCGTTCATGTTTTAGCATAGTCGGTGGTTCGAACCAGAAAGGAGGCGTCGCTTCCCAGTCAGTCAGTGGCTCCAGCGACGCTGACGAACACTTCTAGGTTTAAATGCCGCTGTAGCTCAGTTGGTAGACCATCGAATGCGTTATTCGAAGGTCGCAGGCTTGGTCCGTGCCCGCAGCAAGTTATCTTTTCCTGCACGTTTGGTTCTTCACATTTACTTAAGGTTAATTTACTACTAATACAATCTGCGATATCTTCCTTAGCTTTCTTGTTTGTTAGATTTAATAATGTTGGGTGTAACAAAGAAAAACAATCCAATAAAAGTTCGACTTCTTACCTTCACTCATAGCGAGGGTCTCGTTCTGGCAGAGCTGATGCTTTCATGTAGTAAACGAGAGATTATTGGTCAGCTGCCAGCTCGTATGAGACCACGTGCTGCGTAACACCAGCAGGTAGAAAAAGGGTGCTCCGCACTCGCCGTCATGGCTTCTAGCGACGTTTACTGACACTCCTACATTTATATGCACATATATACCACATAAAGGGGACAGCGGGGGGGGGGGGGGGGGGGGTCACCACCGTTGCTGATTAGATGGTACAGCATCCGACGCGTTATTCGAAGGTCGCAGGTTCGGTGCCTGCCGATGGCATGTTATCTTTTTGTTCACTTTACGTTCTTCACATTTACATCATAATTACTACAAAATTACCCCCCTATATTTACTTGGCTTTCTTGTATGTTAGTTCTACCTGATGTCGTGTCTGACAAAATGAAAGCGAGCCCTTCAAATTCATCTTCTTTATGTAACAATAGGACACACTTTTCCGAGTTTTTAGGGAGCCCAAAAGATGGCCTTGACGTCGTATCGGCTCTCCCGTTTTTTACGTTGTGCGGAACTCGGTCACTGTAGGCCACAATGCAGCTGACTGAGCTGCTTGGTTTTTCATGCTGAAGCTAACTAGCTTCGGGGTTGTTCGCACGGCCAAGAAAACCAAACAGCAGTTGTCCTGAGCATTTTCTTTTCGTAGCCGTGCTTTTTTGCGCCGTTCACCTTCTGCAAGGAGTGCCCTGCAATTTGTCGTTCTGATAGTTCTGGTTTTGTGAATTCTTGCAGTTTTTAACAGAGATTTTCAATCGACTGTAAAGAGACTATGAGAGTTGGCAGGTCAAAAAGAAGAACAAAAAGAACATAAACAGAATTGGTAATTTTTTGTTCCTGGATTGCGACACCAACACATGCACATGTGGTCAAAATAGAGTCTCAGGTGGAAGAACTGAAGGCAATTATGTCTACTAATATCTGCGTGAAGGCGAGCCCTGCCGACACTGAAACGTCGTCAGCACGCGATCTACTGCGTCATCAAGCTTATCATGTGCGGACAAGGGGAGTTTAACTAGATAATTATCAACATAACCGCAAATCCTCACGACAGGTTGCCAGAGATTAGTTTCTCTATCTGCTGATCAAACATCGACAGATATATATTGCGACTACGTGTGCAACAGACGAACCTATGTAGATTCCAGCCTTCTGTACATAATGCTTTTCATTAAACTCAATAGCCGTGGAGCCCAAGTAAGACATTAAAAGTTCAACAGAATGCTTCCCTCTTAAATACCGTGGGAGTACCGACCGAGAACCCAAGTACACTTTTAGTTGTATTCTGACTACAATCCACGCATGCAGACAGAAATCGTGGCAAAACTAACACCGCTGCTTCTCTGGTCTTCAGAGGGATTTGTATGCGGCTGCCAGCGGAAGCGGCGCAGATCAAAGCGGCCTTTAGAATAGTCATTATGCCGCTTATAAAGTGTTCCAGGGCATGTTACTTTGGCTGGGTGCCACGTACGCTTACGCCTGACCATCCTGTCCCTGAATTCATTGCAGAAGAAAATATGCAATTTTGACATTGTTGGCAAATTTCACGAGCCATAGTTGTACTGTTCATCACATTAGAATGTGGGCATCAGTGCATTTGAAAATACAAATGACATTCTTGATATCTCTTGGCATCCCTCTATCTCGAATCAAATTCGCATCGAATAGTGCCGAATAGTGCCCAAAATGTCGAATATCTAATCGAATATTGAATATTAAAGATTTGGTTGAAAATTGAAAGAAGAAACAAAGAGACCGCCAGGCCTGCCCGCAACGCGCAGCACAGTCACAGCGAAAGCTGGAAGAGCGGCCTTTTTTAAACACTCTTGGGGCAACTACTACAAGCACACTTGCATGGTACCCACTACGCCATAAATTATCAAATTTTTGTGTGGTGGGGAAGAGTCCACTATGTCATTATTCGTAATTCTTCGGAAAAGCGTGGTGCCCGCTACACACATGTAACGCATTACGTGCACTTTGTTGATGCTGTGGCTGACGACGATGAAGAATTATGCCTGAGGATTTTGTAATGGGTTGGAGCATTGAACGACCCACTCGTTACGCAATTCGCATTGTGTGACGCCTGGTTGTTACTTCACTGTTCTATAACGCCTTGCAACACATGTTAACGCGATTTCTTACCCGACATCAAGCCTGCATAGGGTCAGTTTGCACCGCAGTTTCAAGCAGCGGCTTAGCTCAGTGGTAGAGTGCTGGGCTGGCACGCAGAGGGCCCGGGTTCGATTCCCATTCTGTCATAGGTACTTTTTATTTATTTAGTTTTTTTTCTTATTTCGTGCGATAGTGGTTACGGACACCGGCGGCGGCGGACAACTACGGCGCTAAAACAGCCCTTGTTGTGATCTCATAACAGCTTTCGCTGTAAAATACAATCTGATCTAAACATCCAGCACACAACACGGTGAGTAACTGCCACCGAAAGACTAGAGATGGGAAGTTATCGCAACCAAATTTTGGCGATACCTGGATAAAGTGCAGCTCTATGCGCTTTCCAATATTTCGAACGATATTCGTTTCTTCGCGTCTGGAGCTAGTTCAAGCATATTTGAACCTCTTGACTGTGCGGTCTGAGCTGAGTGCTGGTTATATTTTGACGCCACAAGTCCGACAGTCTTCTAAACTGTTCTCTCACCTTTTCTGCTGGCGCCATCATGTACCGAAACGACATAATTTCCTTTTAAACTAACATGCGCTCACTTGTGAACCCTTAGATCGGGGAAAGCTTTAACGAAAGGTTTTCTATAACAACGTTAGCGTTAGTTTTAACCAACCCACCCTAACCAAGTGGCATTATTGGCCTTTGTCGCCTTTGCGATATTCGTTAAGTCGAATTTTTCGAAAGTCTTAATACAGCTATTCGAAAGTGTAATCGAATTATTGGATTATGTATTATTCGATTCGAATTCGAAACTCGAATATTCGTCCACCCCTAGAAAATATGCGAGAACTACCGAAGATCGCGGCTCAAATGCACGGGCCTCCTCACTCATACTTCGGGCGCGTGGGAAGGTGCCTGAAGGGCTGGGGACTGGGAACGAAAGCTCAAGTTTGGGGATCGACGACAGCGCCGCGCCGCGGCGCTGGCGGCAAGCGCTGGCGAAACTGGTGATAGGCGCGGCCAATTCAGCCTGTTCACTCACTGGTTTCACCGACAGCCGTCAGCGGTGGCGCACGTGCACACGCTTTCTTCGGTCGGTGCGGGGAACATAGACGCTGTGCCGTGAGCTTGGCATGCTGAAACGAGAGGCTTCCTTTTCGAAACTCCATTTGCGTGATGGTAGAAGCGACCCAGAAAAGCGGAAGGGAGGTCCGATGTATTGCTGTGTGCCACAACCGTGCAGACTGCACGAAGGCACGCGATCCACCTGTAAAACTGTATCGGTTCCCGGACAAGTCGTACGAGAGAGGAAGTACACAAGTGTGGATCCCCGGAGGTAAAAGAATAAAGTTCTAGCTCAGTCTCCCCTTCCATTTCGGCTGTCTCAATGCTTGGCTTGAAATCATTCGTTACGACTACCTGAACCAAACGTAACGCGGCGCGTGCACGCTACGACTGCAGTGATGATTGTTCGCTGTCTCCTCGCATTGTGAAAGTTCAGTTACTGCTGTATGTTGAATGAACATTGTCTTTTGATTCATTGTGTGTGTGACACCTAGCTGTGCTAGTTAGATGTTCACACTCACATACGTCATACCGCGGTTAGCGTGGCGGTGTTGGTTGCTTTGAAGTGAACTCCACACATTGTCAAAGGTTCGCCGCCTGCAAATCACGGGTCCGGAAGGCTGCACCATCGCGCGGGAACGAACGTCTGTGCATTTTCAGCAAACTTTGGCATTGTTTTGCTGCTTTGTTCTGCTTTTGTCGTTTTATTAGAGTGGTAAATATATCAGCCGCGGAATCTAACTGGCACTTAAGACATGAATTGCATTGCCACCTTCGGAGATTGTGCATTTTACCTTCATGCGCGCCACTTGTGTTACGTTCCGTACAGTGCTTCGAGTGTGCGTTACCTTGTGCCCTAATTGCTCGAGCTCGTCGCGTGCCCGGTGCCACATCGGGCCTGAAATCCACCTTCTCACGCTGACCTTCGCTCGCGCAGCAGGTCTTATACTGTAGTAAATTTGATATTCTCATAAAAAGGGACGGCAAATACGACAAGAGAACCGAAAAAAAATAACAAAAAAAAAAAAAACGAGACGAGCAGTTCAACTTGCTTCGCAGCGGTTAAAGCTAAGCTAGCTGCCTCGCGGCTATGACAGCAATTGATGCGGCAGCGGTACCGAGGACATGACTCTAACCTTCTTGGGCTTTTTTATTGTCATGGCCTTATAATCTTTGTTTCTTTCTTTTTGCTTGTCTTTTTAATTTTTTCTTTTTGTTTTTGCTCGACGCGAATGTTCGTTCACGACAGTACGCGTCTACTACTGCCAGCATGCACATCAAAACAACAATCATGTTTTTCATAGTCGGCAACGTGGAACCTCCGCCGAGCGCGTGGTTTCATGTCGCAGTGCATATACACCATTAGACATCTCTAACGTAAGACAGAATGAAGCGTACCTCGACGTATACCGTCGTACGCGGCAATGACGCCGACTTCGGAAAGGCATTTTGCATTAAGTCGGGAATTGTCGTCTATCGTCTGCTCCACATCGTAAGCGCGATTAACGAAGATTTCTCCTTTGATTGCGTTAGCTTTTTGGAGTTCCTGTTGAGCTGGGAGGTCTTTTTCAAGCGGTACATTGTGAGGCGCTGCAAGAGCAGCGCGAGAGCTCTGCACGTGCACGGAAGCGAGCGGCAGCGCGGTGGAGAGACGGAAAGACGCAAGACGTATAGACGATTTTCCGCAGCGGCGCACGGGCGCTGCCATGTTTGATCACGTGACCGTAACTGGTCTTCCCCCAGCCAGTTGCGCTGGCCAGCGCTTTGGGCCAGCGAAACGGCCGTGGCCGTAAGCGCCAGCAGCTGGGGTTAGAATCCAACATGGCAGCACCCATGCAGACGCGACCGCCCGCTTCGATCCGAACTCGCGCTTGCTACTCGCCCACTGTGTTCACAGCAATAAATAAATGGTGAAATCAGGTATCGCTCAGTGTCATTTCACGCTGGGGACAAATCATCAGGTATGTTTTGTCTTTATTATCGAGATTAGCTGTGTTGCCTGATAAGCCTGGTCTCCGAGAATTTGAGAATGAATCTTGAAAACGCTGCAAAATGCCGACGAATACATTGCTCTGAAAGCTTCAGGACGTAAATATAAAGGAAATAATTGCGTAATAATAATAATATGTGGGGTTTAACGTCCCAAAACCACGATATGATTATGAGAGACGCCGTAGTGGAGGGCTCCGGGAATTTTGACCATCTGGTGTTCTTTAACGTGCACTGACATCGCACAGTGCACGGGCCTCTACCATTTCGCCTCCATCGAAATGCGACCGCCGCGGCTGGGATCGAACCCGCGACCTTCGGGTCAGCAGCCGAGCACCTTATCCACTGTTCCACCGAGGCGGACGAAATAATTGCGTAGGTTACGCACTTACGGACCAGACAGCGCAGAACGACGACGTGATAAATTCGAGGCGGAAGGGAACTGCATTCACAGGTGTGGCCATGTTGTCTTTTCCGGCGCTGCCGTCTGCTCGCTTTTAGTCGCGTGCGCGCAGGCGCTACGGGGACGCCGAGCAGACGACGCGACGCGGATGCAGACATATTGAGCAGCGCTACCAAAGGCCAAGGCATTGAGATGACCGCGGTAGGAGACGGCCACGGTGCAGTGGTGGCGCCATCTAGTTTTGATTAACAAACCAGCTGCGGAAAATCGTCTATATTCTCAGTTTCCATTTTGCTGTCAGAGTAGGCGCTGCCTATCAAGAGGCGCAGCGCCACTAAACGATGCTTGGGGAGCCTACACCTCTGCTTTAGCTGGCCAAGTGTGGTGAATCGCGGTAGCGCTCGCCATATTCTTACAGGAAACAGCACACGGGTCATAATTTGGTACGTGTTCGGTTCCCCTTAGAAAGCTTGTGTCGAAGCCGAAGAATGCTTCGCTCACTGGAGCAGCCGCGGTTCTATACGCCAGCGCTTTCTCGAGCTTCGATAGGCAGAATACTAAAGGATAGAGCTGCGAGTCTCACATCGTATTTTAAATGCGAACCATTTATTTGCGTGCTGTAAGCAGTATTGCCTTTCTATCTACGTATCTATCTATCTATCTAGCCGCCTAGGTCTGGGTGCTTTCGTGGTCGCCTCCTTAACTTGGGGTAGACCAAAATTTTTATGGGAAGGTAAGACGTATTGCAGAATATGTCTGGCGGGTCATACCATAAATAACGTGAAAATCCTGTCGCATACGTCGTCATAACTCTTCCTGCAGACACGTGTGACACATACCCGTATGCCACGGGCTGCGGTATGTGGGTATGCGCCACAGGTGTTTGGCGATTTCCATTTATCCTGGAACAGCGAAGACAACCATTAGTAATTTAAATGAGAGAGTTTTAAAGAAAAACTGGCATCGGCAGCGTTGAGCCAACGAATGCAAATAATAAATACCAGGGTACCAGCAGGAATCGAACCCCAGCAATCTGCGTGACAATCATGCATTCTACCACAGAGCCACGCCAGGTCGCGGAACTGCTTTGGAAAAAGACCCTATGCAGGCGTAATGTTGGTGAAACATCAATTGTGGTTGCAGTGCTTGCTATTTAATTTTATAAACACTACGTTTGTACCCCAATGAGGCAGGCGTGACGTCGGGTTAACGTCAATTGTATACTTAAGGTAGGTCACCACCTTCAAAAACGCATCTTTTTTGAAAAAAATTGAGTTGTTGGGTGTAAGGTCGCGCTCTGCGAGACCCCCCCCACTCCTACTGACGCCCACGTTCCTGGGCTTGTAATGTCGCGCTCTTCAGGACCCCCCCCCTCCTGCCAACGCCCGAATTCCTGAGCTTGAGCGAGCTACACGACAGGCGATAGGGGTGCGTCCCCAAGCTATGCGGGTGCGTCGGACGTGACTCAGCCCTCCGCGCCTTGCTTGGGATTACCTGCCCAACCCTTTTGCTCCTTCTGCTACCTGCCCAATCCTGTCCGGTGCCGATGACCGCAGGCAACGCGGACTGATGGAGGAGGGGGGATACAGGGGATAAAAGGAGCGGCCCAAGAGACCGCGACGTCTTTAGGCTACTAGAAAGCTTGCCGGCTAGACACCGGCACTGCAGCTTACGGCCCCACTGAGGGTCGTTTTCCCTTTTACTTTTTGTCATATTCCTGTACATAGTTTTGTACATAAAGTGTTCTAAAACGTCCAGCGGCGAAGGCGTCTTCTTCTTCCGAGGCAACGTCACGAAGACGGCGGCGATCTCCATTGCGAAGCGCGGGCCCGGCCTTGCTTCGCTCCCCTAAGAACCTGACCGAACGCTCCACGAGTTCGGACTAAAATTTACTTTGGGGTTTTTTTTTATTTTCAAGTTCCCTGTCTATTCAAGAAGATTTAGAAAAAAATAATGCAGTTATATTAAGCCATTTGAAAGTTAGGACCATTTTTTTGACACCTGCTGGACACATCCGAAACTGAAGGATTCCGATTCGACATCTACCATCTCGTCATAAATGTTTTTCGCGTACATATTACGTAATGCTAAGGTGTTTAAGAACATTCTAAAGCTTGTAGAACATGATGTTTGCAATTTATTTCAAAATTTCCTCTACTCGTCTGCGGCACTCTATTGTTTAAGTTACGCGTGCTCTTACTCGGCAGTCTGTGTTCTTTTTGTGTGCCATTTCGAGCTCTTGGACTTAGTTCTAGGTTTTCAAGGAGAAAGTTATAGTACTTCATGAAAGATGGCGAAGTATAGAACGAAACAGAAGCGTTGATGAAAGTTAGGGAATCAATATTCCAAGTGTGGACCCACTGTGGAACACGGGGATGAGAGTCAGCTGGAGACACGAAACGAGCTAGGAAAAAAATGTGTGCCTCATCTCGCTCAAAAGATTATGCCGCTTCAAAAGAGGTCCCAAGCTATAAGCCTGGTGAATTTCAGGTCTATTTAATGTTTCTTTGTTTCATAGACATTCGGTTCAAATCTCTAAAGCCATTTTTCTCAAAATGTGATTTTTTGCTTCCTACAGTTACGCGAACAATGATAACCGTCTTTCTAATAAATATTTTCGCATAAAATTTTTTCTGCTGTTTCTTTATAGGTGGAGCTGTGCATTCAAGCAGAATTATTGAAAACTAGCCGTAACTTTTTGTACAGTGGCCAACTGTGAGCAAAGCAAACCTGCCAAATATCAACTTTTTCAGTCTTTTTATGATAACGCACCCAAGCTTAGAGATATGATGCGTGGAGGTTAGATGCACAGAACGTTGTCCTCACTACGTAGTTGCCAAGTCGCGTTTGAATTGCAACAAGAGTTTTTTTTAGTTATGACTGTTGGTGCAAAATGCATATCCGCAGGTTGGCTGTGGGGTGTTTACACTCTTAGCAAACAACCGCTTAAAACAACGCATATAAGGCGGAAAGTAAGTGAAATTTCCGACGCTTATAAATGGCTCTCTAAGCGGCCCATTTGTGCGGCTTTTCTATGCGGCCCCTAGCTATGCGGTACCTTGTTCATGCGGCCCCTGGCTAAGCGGCTCTTCTTTATGCGGCCTAGGTTTATGCGGCTCTTCCATATGCGGGGCCATCTCGTTGCCAGAAGGCCGTTTAAAAGTGACCGCTTAAAGCAACGCATACCGTCGACTTGGTTAAGCGGTATTTTAGGTCAAATCTGTCCGGCTTACATACGGCTCATTAAGCGGCCAAAATATATGTGGTATTTTTCGGGAATATTTTGAGAAAAAAAAAACATTTGTTATACTTTTTTCTCGATCGTGCATCTGCTTCCTTTTTTTTTCTTTTGTTGTTTTCAGCCGTTTACCTCATGAATATGCATACACACATCACAAGAACACTGCACAGAGTCATAAACCATATATCAATATACACACACTACACCACGGGGATTTGAACCCAGGCCAACCGCGTGATAAGCAGACACTGTAACCACTACGCCACCGCACCACACGTTCATGCGGCTTTATATATGCACTTAACGTTATCATGGACGATTTGATTACATGCTACAAGTTAACGCTATAATTGTGCATGCATGAGAGGCATCGTTCGCGTATATACGCGCGTGTATACGTGTGCACGACCTTGAGCGAACAACCCTCGCGGGCAGTCACAGTCAGTTAGCGTGTATTCTCGTCCGACGGTTTGCGCATCCCACACGGAGACGGAGGTGAACCATGAACGACTCGTTTTGCAGTGCATTTCCATTTGCCGGCGTCATACAGCATGCAGCGAACGTGACCTGATGTACAACCAGCCGCCAAAGAAAAGCTTTCTGCGATGTTTGACGAAGTACAGGCAGGACGGGCAGAAGCCAGCTGATCGGTGTTCCTATCTCATCTCCGCTCGGCGATGCACGTAGTACAGTCTCCCACGTCCTTCGCGAGCATCACGTTGATGTCGGTGCGTTTATACGGTCAGTATTGTGTAGCATTTCATCTCAGGGAATTAGATTAAAACACATATAATCGATATTATTCGCGCAACACATGCGTTTGACGCTGTTCAGCACGTGCGGGGCGACGGGCCAGCTTTCAGATCGGGCGCGCATATTTCTCTCCGAGAGGTGTAGAATAGACAAGAGAAACGTTGTTGTTGAGTCGAAAGTACAAAGAGCCTTCGCAGAAAAAGGATGCAGTCTCCCGAGCTCATGGCTGACCGCATCGACGAGCGATGCCGTGGAATTGTCATGCTAAGCAGGATGGCGCGTCGAAGGTTGCTCGTTCTCGTGTCCGCTCATTGTTCACAGTTGAAAGTGATGCTCTCCTTAGCTTCACAAACGATTAAACGTGCGCATGACTGGCGCGGAAAGAGCGCGCGTGAATTCGATTGCATCACTCGGTCGAACACAGGCGTGCGCGGGGCTCCCCTTCAGGGGGGGTCGAAGGTTCGTCGCATAGCCGCCTTCCCTATTATGTCAATGCATGGGGCTGACTTTGCGCACCCCCTCCCTCTTGTGTCAATGTATGAGGCTGACTTTGCGCCCCTCTCCCCTCTCTTAGGTGACAATGGGAGGCGGCCACCCCCCTGCACCCCCCTCCTGTGTGCACGCCTATGGTCGAGCGTATGTTTTCTGCCAAGCAGCTCATTAAAAGAAGCTAGCAACGCTTGAAATCGAATGAACTCATATTGTGATCCAGGGTTCAAGGATAAAATCATGGCCTCTCTTTAAAACCAAAAGTGCCCTAGCATTATTCAGACGAATAATGTTAACAATTATACAATAATGCAAAGGTTGAAACATTCTCATACTTAATGGGTGCTTTTAAATGTAAATAACAATCCAAAATTAAATGTGCACTCAATTGCTTCACACCTGGAAGGTTCATGAAGCTTGAGCTCTTCGACACATCTCAGTTGATACCTTCCATAGCCTTACGTGCCCCCTTGCTCAAATACCAACTGTCATGCAACATCACTGGCATTGCAATAGGCACATTACTGAGCAGATTGAATAGAGAGGCCTCAAGTGTTTTCTAGGACCTTTCTATACAGAGCACGGCTTTCCCTCGCAGGGTTGGCAAGGCACAACTTCGCAAGCTTGTCAGGCACCGAGCCCACCGTCAACACTCTGCCAGCTTCCAATCTTGTCAAAACTCTAGAGCAACCAAACTATGCATATAAGGAACCATTGCAGGCCTCTTGTTCTGTAATGCTCTCCAAAAACTTTCAAATCTAATCTCCAAGCAGTTCAGAATGTGCAAGCTAGGACAGGCACTAAACGTTTGCCTCGGCCTTCTGCGGTACACCTCAACAGCTGGAACAGTTATATTGGCTCGTAGACCATCCTATTACAACATACATGTCAACCAACATGCTGACGGCACATATTCGCCATATTTCATGAATGAAATCAAGCAATCTCATCTGCATGCCAGACCAACGACCACAGGCATCATTCTCTAAAGTAGTCGAAACTCATCATGCCTTAACACCATTGGGCTTCATACTCTCGGCAAGTTCACCATCAATCTTGTTATGCTTACGTCAACCCGAAATGCACCTTTCCGTCCCAGGAATAAGGAAGATTGAACTTTCTACTCTGGCTTTGAAGCAAGCAGCTCTAAACTGCTGGTATACCTTTTCTGTTTACCGAATTAATGTCCACACGAATGGCTCTTTGACTCGTACCAGCTTCACTGGCACAGTGGTCATTCCACAGCAACACGTTAACCTCAGATATTACTTTCCCACATTACAATGTTGACCAGTTCAGAGCTTGTTGCCCTTCGAGGTGACATCAAAAAAAAAAAAACTTTAGTCAAGAACCGGCTAATTGAGTGGCTGTGTTCGATGAATGAAAAGTGGCTTGCACTGTCTGTGGTCAGCTCTTCGTCACGGATTGTACAAATAACTTGCATCTGACACAAGAAACGCACCACTATATGATTGAGAAACAACACGACATCTTGTTTCAGTGGCCGCTAAGTAATTGCGGTATCTTTGGCAACTACCTTGCCAATAAAGCTGCCAGGAAAGTACGTGAAGGAAAAAACTTGTTTGAATTAATGCAGCCCAAAGCCTATGCAAGGTGGCACACAGAAAGACATTGCAGAAGTGGCACACCCTTCAGCTCACGTTCCGCTGCATTAATTCGACCCACTGCTGTAACTGCAGCTGCTACCTAGTATTTACAGGGGTGAAGAAATGTTGCTATGTTATCTATGCCTTTGTGTAGCGTTCACCAGTGCATATTCATTCAAGCTTAATATGGCCGATACCACCTAATGCAAGGACTGCTCTGTGGAGGAGGCTATCGAGCATCTCCTGTGTTACTGCCCATCTTTGAAAGATGAGTAGCTTGAACTAGGTACATGCAACTTTAGCTCACCTCAACGGAAATGCCTATATGGTTGACAAGATGCTTGGACCATGGGACAGTGCATCGAAGTTGCGATAAGCAACAAAATTGGTGCTGAACTTTTTCAAGGCTATGAGACTTATTGACTGCCCGAAACGCAAAGCACAAAACTGTTGCTATGTCGGCACCTACAACCATAGGTCAGCAAACTCACTCACGAGTCGACTCACTCACACTCGCTGAGACTCAGATTGGGCCGCGAGCCCGAGTCTAAGTGAGTCTGGGTGAGTAATATTTTGGTGAGTGTGAGTCCGAGTGAGTCCGGTTGAGGAAAATTTTCGTGAGTCCGAGTCCGAGTGATGTAAATATTGGTGAGTCTGAGTTCGAGTGAGCCCTAAGCACGAAATATATTTCGTGGGTGAGTCTGAGTGAGGTCCACCATCAATTGCCGACCTATGGTCCTATCTACTCATCTTCAGCTTTACTATCACCGTTATATCCGCTTAATTTTCTACTCAGATATTTTCAAAAAGATTTCAACAATGTGCTACCTGATATTTTTTTTATCCGACGCGTGAGTTAGGAGACGGGGGGGGGGCGATGACCTGCACCCACAAACTCTTTCAGGGGAAGTTCTTGATAAAGATATTTCTTGCGACACAAGTATTTCATAGAATTGACCTCACTGGGTTCAAACCACTGATAACTCATATTTGAAGGTACAAGATATAAAGGTGTATCGTAGAGCACCGATTACGTAAGGTATTGGCGTTAAAGAGCATTGACACCAAGATTGAAAAAACTAATTTTACGCTAACGAACTCATGAGTCGACTCACTCAGACTCAGGTGAAGCCGTGAGTCTGAGTGAGTCCGGCTGAGTAATACCTCCGTGAGTTTGAGTTCAAGTGAGTCTGGTCGAGTAAAAGTACAGTGAGTCTGAGTCCGAGTGAGCCCGGTTGAGGAAAATTTTGGTGAGTCTCAGTCCGAGTGAGTCCTCAGAGCAAAATATATTTCTTGAGTGAGTCTGAGTGAGTTCGAATTTTTTTGACAACCTATGCCTACAACAGTTCTCTTCTTAAACTGTTCTTTCTCCTTTCCCAGTGTAGTGTGATCACCTGGGCTCAGCCTTGGTTAATTTCCCAGCCTTTCTTTTATCCTTCTCTCTCTTTTATGTTTTCTGAGCCCTTCCCTTAACTAAAAAGGTATGGAATCAGGCTGCTTCGTCTACTACCACTACTTGTCATTTTTTGCACCATTTTGTTGAATATCCAAGCCAGTATTTAGTGCTATGAAGTGGAAATTAGTGCTGCAGATTCAGCCGAATAATGAGATGCAGCATCTGTATGGAGCTTCACTAAGTATCGTAATCATTAGAGCAAACTGTGCAGTGCTATGTTTGTGTGTCAACTTCTCAAAGGGTGTTAAGAGAGAGCACGTATGTAATAGTCCCGATTGCAAAACTTCTTTTACATCGTGTTCCATTCTTTCAATGTAATAAGGCACACGGGGACAGAACGAACACAGGCAATGAATTAAGTAGGTTGATGCAATAAAGTGCGAACCACCAATTGTTTTATACTCAATGAAAGAACAGATTTACTACTTGATTCAAAGGATGTATTGCAACAACGAGCACGAGCTGATTAATGAAATAGTCTTAAAATACTTTCCACATACATTATTGCTCAATGTTCACCTTCAAGGTGTTCTGTTGCAGCAGCAACACACCTTATTCACTCCTCAAAGCATCTCTGCAATCGTTTCCTTTGAGTGATCTTCAAGTAAGCTGTTGATTTAGATAAAATTTAGTGAAGGTCATGAATTAATGTCACCTTCAAAACATATGTGGCCTTCCAATAAAAGAAGTCGTTGCATTTAAGTCGCTGAAGTCGCTGGAATGTGGGCTTGTCGTTATCTAGTTTCTTAATGCTTGTTAATGGGCTAGTCGGTTTTGATGTATATTGAAATAAAAAACAGTGCGAGAAGACAAGGACTGAGGGCACACACATAAGCGCTGACTCACAGCTGACTTCATTTCCAGCAGAGCATAACATATTTAACGTACACAAGAAAATAAAGAAATGTTCGACAGCCATGTGCACTTCTCATCCGCTCGTTACAACTGCTACCTCATCTAATTACACATATCAAGATACCGTGTTGTTTCTTTGGTCAGCAGCAGCGACACCATGCTTACGCATGTGTCATCCTGCTTTTCTTAGTTTGCAGCTGCGACTATTATTCCGGTAATTTTGTTGCAGGAGCGGCTAAGCACTGCCATGCTTTCAAAGCGTGGAATGCATCCACACTCTCTGCAGTGTAATCCTAAATGACCGGAGGTTGTGGATGCATTCTAAGCTTTGAAAGCACGACAGCACTCAAGCCTGGCAGTGTGCGTGTCCCCTTTTTGTCTCCTTCTTCTGGTGCTGTTTTTAATCTCAATAAGTTATCAAGTCTTTGAGTAATGTTGTAGTGCATCTAGACAAGACAAGCAAGGCACATGAACACTGAATGTAACACAGTGTGTGTGTTCATCTGCCTTCCTTGTGTTTCAGTCTGTATGCACTACAATATTATAAAGAAACGATTTAACAACCTGGAAGAGCACAGGCAGTTCGCTGTCTGCCGGCCACTAAACAATTGTCAGTGGCTCCTCAAAGGACTATGTAACCAGTGTATTCAAATCATAGTCAAAGAAAGTGAGGATTGGGTCTGAGTAGCTTTTGTGTATCTTTTTTATTGCATAACATAAAATCCATTTCAAAAATTGAATACATACAGCACAGCTGTTCAGCAATACAACAGTTACAGAAATCTGCAGCAAACTGTGCCAGAGTATATGTGAGGAAAGAATCGAGATTGGGATGATCAAGAAAGTTCCCCATGACTGTCCCAGTCTCCTTTCCTGCCTGTCCCACATCCTTTCCGGCACGTGTTTGCTGCTGTAATAGAACAAGCAAAAAGTAAATTTTGAGCACAAGCACACTTGGTAGAAACGTGAAAGCCAGAACACTGCATTGAAACAGCAGTGGGCATTTAGAAAATGGAATGCAGCACTCTGACTAAAACAACAACAAGTAACAAGAAAATAATTGAGATCAACATATCAACCGCCAACAAGACGAGTCACGCCTGTGGAGCTATCCCTGCTGCACTGATGTTACGAGGATAACATAGTAAGGAAAATTGTTAACAGTAAAGCTTTTATTGACGATTCAAAAGGTGTATGTTGTGAATAGTCGTTGCAGTGCTCCTAGTCTCGTATCGGAACGTGGATTTTTGAAAGAATGCTCAGCTAAGTGAACTACGGCGGTTACTGGGGGGCAGCAGCAAACATTTTACTGCATCACATTGTAAATTAAGAGAGGAATCGTGTTACAATTACACCTGCATCTTGTTTTTCCCATTAATTTCCTTTCAATAATGCTTGTCCCCTTAGAACGAAAATAAAAAAAAACAGACTTTTAACTTCCCCAGCTTTTTGTCATTAGTGCCTACTACCTTTTTATTTCCTTGCAGTGCTATGCTTGGGAGGGAAACAGCAGGTCTACATGTTCTATGTTCCCTCCTAGTATACACAGAATCCCAAATAACTAGGGAAAAACGATCTCTGCAAGCGGAGAGGATGTTAAGATATTGAATTTCCTTTAAACAACATGCTTCAAATAACACTCCCCCCCTCCAACGTGCAAAATGCGCGCAACAACGACGTATTGTCAATGCGTCAGAACATGGAGCCACAAATAAGTAGACCCAGGAACGAACTAACTAAAAAGTATATATTTGAAACTCGCCCAACATAACCGACTAGGTACAACATATGCCATTACCAGGCACAGGGCTCACTACACACCACACGATGACTAACAAGAATGGAGCTAATGTCTACGACCAAGGCCCGTACACCAGCCCAAAATAACAGCTGAAACTGTGGCATTAACAGGCAACTGCAACACAACATGTGCACATCATCCTCATTTGCATAGATCCACATGTGAATACTGTACTTTAAAAAAAATTGGGCAAGCTTGAAGAACAAAAAAGACTTTAGCAGCTCCACTGCACTCAACAACAAGCAACGCCACTATATGTATTTACTGTAGAATCCCGAGCAAGCGTCCCCCTATGGTGAAAGATAATCTGACAACATTTGGAGGGGAGGCCCTTGCTCAGTCACAGATCAAAATTCAAGGTGTAGGCGGAAGAGCAGCTAAGAATAAAGAATGCACACACATACTTCTAATGAAATGCTTTATTGAATATGCACTCATTAAATGACCCAGGCCCATTCGCCGTCAATGGGCAAATAAAAACAGTGAATATGGCAGGTCATTGGTGCATATTTCCAGTCTACCGATAAAAGAAGGGAGGCACTTGCTCGGGATTTACGGTGTGCCAAACCTAAATAGACTGTTTACCCACACAGAACACCCTGCAATAAGAGCTGGAAAAAATTGGCTTGACATATGTGCACAATGTTCCATACACCCTGCATGCTCTTGGAGTGTCAATTGTCAACAAAAAACTGGCAGTGGATCAAGGGCTTGTTTCTTTATTAGACAACCCAATGAAAGCACCAGACACTGAAGCCAAGGAAGGCAAAGGGGCCATTCTTTGTAGGCTCTCAACTGTATAGGGTCAGTTATGACATAAATGGAAAGGAACTAAAGTGAACAAAAAAGAAACTTTGCTGCTATAGGGACTGAAGCTACAACCTTCAGGTAGCACATCGGACGCTCTATCAATAGGGCTACGGTGGCAGTCGCTTTCTTCTCCACTTTATTGGGTATTTCTATGTGTAATCCTAGGACTGTTAGCGAGTTCCGCTTGAAATCACGACGGTGAGAGTGGAACTCTTTTTTGTCAGCTGGCGTCATGTACTTCAGATCACACAGCTACTAGTGCTTACTTTCAACTAAGGTTCAACCATACAAATCTTTGCATCCTGTGCACAAGAAGAGATGTTTACCAAATTCTACTTTCGTGTGGAAGGCATAATATTATGTAGGCCGGACGACAATGCCTGAACGTGCGTCTGCTCGAGCACAACAATAGTCAGGAATACTGCCATAGGTAGACAACTCGCTTCCCATTCTAAAAAACGTGACGCAAAACCACAGTGTCATCCTCTTTTCAATCTGAGAAGATAAAAAAAGACTGTAGAAGCATCCGAGATAGCCAGAGCAGGAAAGGAATGTGTCAGCATGCCATGTGTTGTTTTTTTTTATCTAAGAGCTTGATAGTTTGGCTTAGACGACACGTGCACATTTACCTTCTTTCTTTCTGCGACTTGTTTCCTCATGCACTTTCATATGCGTGTTTATATATGCTCAGGATCTACAATAAAACCTTGGTCAAAAGTAAGCGCTAGTCCTGTCCTCGTCTTGTATCGTGTTCGTTTGTTGCGCTAATGTATCTGAAGTACGATGAACTACCAACACGCCCAAACTTCCTCCCTTCTGAGGCGTCGTGCAGCACGTGATCTTTTTAAAAACTGGCAGCTGACCAATAAAACTTCACACACCACCTAAGGTAATCAAGTCTGCAATAACAAGACTCTCGCTATTAATGAACGAAAGAAGGACAATGGATAAAGGGCTCGTTTCTTTGTTAGACGCCAACTAATGAAAAACCTAATGAGCCAACAGACAACACAGCCAAGGAAAGTACATTAGTGTTAGTGTTTTAACTGTAGCTAAGTAATTATAACCTAAATGGAAAGGAATTAAAGAGGACAAAAAAGCAACTTTGCCATCAGTAAACACCGAACCTACAACCTTCAAGTAACATGTCTGATGCTCAGCCAATTGAGCTATGGCAGTGGTCACTTTCCCGTCCACTTTATAGGGTATTAAATGCCCAATACCAATACGTTTCTTGGCTTCACTGTCTGTTGGTTCCATTATTTAGTCAACCAGCATCTTTACCAATGCTTAAAGCACTATCAAAAAGACCCACACCCATGAAAAGTGGCTGATTAAACGAGAAAAATATGGCTGAAATATTATATTGGAGCTTCGAAATACATGGATGGCATAGATCCGGGGTGCCCGCGCTGTGGTCACCCCAAATGTACTCTACAACACATGCTGTGGCAATGCCCTGTGTTGCGCGAGAGCAGCGAGTCTCCCTCTATGGAGGCGGACTGGAACTATCTCCTCACAAGCCACGACAAAGGAGACCAGCTTAGGGCCATCCAGAGGGCCCGCGACATGGCCGTGGAGTTTAACCTCCCCGTCTCGTCGTGGGAGCGCCCCACCGGTGTCACCCCCTAATGGGGGTCGAGCGCCGCCTCCGGATACTAATAAAGTTCTTTGACTGCCTGCCTGCCTGCCTGTCTTACAACGGCCCTTGAGCTAGTCGGAAATGACGGGGTCGCAGTAGAGCGCACGGTTAGAACACAACCAGCGATGCCGACTTCTTGAATGCAACTGCTCATGCCGAGCTCGCGCCTCGAACCGAGCTTCCTTTTTATTTTTCTCGTCTTTGGCTGCCAGCACCAATACGCCTGCTGAGCCCATGATATCTAAGCGTCTGTGCCTTGCGGTAACAGTGGGCGCTACAAACTCATCGCAACACAAACTGACCATACTTGAAACAGAACTCATAGGCCACAACCTTTCCAAACCAACCTAATTCCCAGACATTCTGCAGCAGCGCTGAAATAAAACTCATCTTTTTTCTCTCTCCTTCTTGGGTGGCTAGCTATGCAGACAATTTATTTACCTAGCCTCAACATGAGATGTTGTGTAAATGCACTGAGAGATGTATGAAATATTATTGTCCTTTGAAAAACATGGAGGTCGCTTGAGCTTCACTTCCAAGAGTAGAACGAGATACCGCAATGAGGCCCTGTTCACATTGCCTCTTCAATCACTAGTATGGCTTCACTTCTCAGTGGACACCTTGGCCGTGCCTCAAAAAGAGGAACTTCTGTGCGCATAACGTTGGCCATTTCAAACTATCCTAGAGTCCCTACTGCAGTACAGTTGTAGAATGCCTTCTAGCCACAATTCTTTTGCAAATCAGAGAAGTGCCCACTATGCATCTGTAAGGCAACACGTGAACCTACACAGCTGCTGACTTAACTGACGTTTTTGCTGATGATGGTTATCCAGTATGTGTGAACGCTTTGTAATAGTTGAGCCTTTAAACCCCTCGCTACGTATCATTAATGCCAACATGCTGACCTACGCAGCTGCTGACTTTGTAGATGCTATTGCTGGTGATTATTATTAAATATGTCTGAGCACTCTGTAAGGGTCTCCCTTTCTGGACATGCACCGAGTTACGGGGCGGAGCCACTTTTCTTTTGGCTGGTTTTGTATGCTTCCTGGCATCATTTTTTTTTCTTTTTTTTTCTTTTTCGTGCTGAGTGGCTGTATGTTTCCTCCAGTCATTATCATTCTTTTTTTCTATTTTCTTTTCTTCTTTTTCTTGCACGGGTAGGGACAATGCAATGCGGAGATGGACCCAACGAGGCTGACACGACACATTTGATCGCAGGTTTGATCACGACATAGTCTGAGGTGCAGCTGCATGGCCACTTTTAATCGCCATTTGGCTAGCGTCCAAGTTAAAACTCAATGTTTGTTGGCCCTGATCATAATCAAAAGATTCCGTGCGGCACCGGTATTATTGCACGATGTGAAAGCAAGCTGAACGGCACGAAGAAGTTTGAGCGATCGTGGTGACGGCTGTTATACAGTGGATATGCAGGTCGTTGGAGGAGCAGGTAATATTTCCAAAGATTTGTCGTGATTTCGAACATAAGCCTCTTGTGTTCTCCAAAAGAACCTGTCATGGAAACTGGACTCGGTTGAGCGCTGGCCAAACATCAGCAGAGTTCAGTAATGAACTCTGAAATTAAGCTTAAAGTGCTTGACGAGCGAGCTGGGTGAGTGGATTATTAGTTAATGCCCGCTAAAGAAGTTAGTACTTTAACGAAAATGCATCCAACGTCGACCGTATCCTGAATTAGGCGTGGTACGTGTATGACACCACGTTGGCACGTTCCAGTATCATGCAGTACTTGGTAGTTTAGATTTTTTATATAAAACACTGGAACGGTGGCCCTCAGGCTGGTTTTATGCCGTATTCATTCTTTAGTCGTGCGTCGCAGGCACATGAACAATAAATCGAGCAATGTTGCAGCAACAAAAGCAGCAAACGGTGTGTCATTGCCACCGTCATCACAGCTGTCACAGCAGTGGCTTGAACTTCTGCGTGCCGTCGAGCTTGCTATCACACGATGCAATAACACTAGTGTCGGACGGACACTTTTGATTACAACCAGGGCCGACACAGATCGAGTTTGGCTCGGATGTTAGCCAAATCACGATTTAAAGTCACAATGCAGCAGCACCCTATGTCGTGATCAAACCTGCGATCAAATTTGCCCCTCTCAGCCTGTCGGGTCCATGCGTCGCACAGTGTTGTCCCTACCCACAAGAGAAAAAAAAACAATAATGACTGCAGAAAACATGCAGTTGCTCCGCGTGACAAAAAAAAAAACTGGAATGACGTAGGAAACAAACGGCAAAAAGAAAAGTGGCTCTGCCCCCCATACCTCAGTGCAGCTCCGGAAAGGGAGACTTACCTTGTAATGACTGGGCCTTTAAACCCCTCGCTCGTTAATGCCTCGACACCTAATGAGATTTTACACGTTTCTGCCACGCAATATAACGTGTCAAAGAGACTTCTTACATTACATGACATTTTATGAACAGAGCGTTGGGTGAATTGGTAATCCATTGTGATAAGCATTTGCGCGAAAAAACCAGGGACATGAAAGAAAAAAAAACACAAGACAAGCACAGACTATGGACTGGTCTCATGATTTGTTTTCTTTCGTGTCCCTGGTTTTCTCGTGCAAAAGCTCTTCACAAGATACTCGTATAGGTTTTTTTTTCAAACACTGGCGTGGCTCTGTGGTAGTACAGCTGCATGCCATGCAGAAATTCTGGGTTCGATCACCACTGAAACCGAACATTTTTATTATTTGCATCTATCTCGATTTTTAGCTAACGGACAATGTCAATTTTGTCACCCACAACCAACGATGCCAACAGTGGAATTTCTGCAAAAAGAGCTCTTTAAGACTACTGCTTCAATATGTAAACATGGGCCAGGGGACGAGCAAGCCTTCAGTTGACAAAACAGCCTCATAGCCCCTCACACCTCCTACAAAGGCATTTACTGTCACCAATTGACTGCAGTTCAGAAAAACTTTGTCATTAAACTAGACAATGTCACATACCCAACAAAAGCATGGCAGCTCAATGACATGCCCTGCTACATTATTCTATCTGATCTCAACATATTGAATTGATGCCTCTTGCAATGACGTCACATTTTTCCTCGTCGCAAAGAGCCAATCTTAAAAAGGGAGTACAAAGTGGCACTTTGGTATTTGCATATCCTGTTCTCGGTGTGTCATCATCATTCCAAAGTTCATTACGCCCATTAATTGGAATGATATAGCTAACAAGCAGTGGCATGCTTTTAAAATTAAGAATTAATGGCGGTCAACTTCAGCAGAAAATGTCTTGCCTCCATTCTCATTGGCCACTAATGACGTGCTGGCCCATGTTTCTGTACTTGCTAAACAATGTGGATTGGCACATACTTTTGGAAACATTGCTTCATTTCCATGGGATTCAAAGAAACACTGTGAACTGTGCAACTCTGAGTGTGCTTCGTTTTTTGTTTTGTTTGATGGCAAGAGAAAGATTTACGAGCTTGCTTGCTGTGTCATTTTTATTAACCCCATCCGGGAAAGTGAGACGCCACATCGAAAGCGAACACTAATTGGGAATGTTGACAATTCTCAAAGAGCCGTCGCATGAAGACGAGATGACGGCCGCTCTGAGGAGTGTTTTTCCAATGCATTTGGAAGTACTCTCTGTACGACTGCATATATTGTAAAATAAAACCAGTGTGCCCTCACTAAACAGTGCCGTCCCCAAAATGAGCATCCAATGATGAATGAAAAGAACACAAGCATTTCAGCAATGAAAAGGCTGATGCTCTTCCACGTGAAGCATGGACATGTGTCCCAAAAGCAAGAGCTCCCAAGATTTATCAGAACTACATAATTGCACTCCGCGAATGCTTCAGGGCGGTCTACAAGATTCCACATCAAGCATGTGCGATCTGCGGACTTGCTCATGAACAAGCGACGCTGTTGTATCACATCAGATCAGACTCAGCACGCTTGGTCATTCAAGACTGCGCAATGTGCTTCCCCTACTCTGTGCCTTCTGCGGTGACATCAATGCCATTGAACATTTTATTTCGCTTTAACCGCAGTTTAACAGGGTAAGAAAAGCAATGGTTCCCAGCCAGCAAAGGGGTGGTCATTGGCACCAGACGTTTGAAGATGTCACTTTTCCTCAAGGGCCTGTGGCGATGACAAGGAGCTTGCAAATGAACTTTGATTACCTTCCTACGAGACACGGGGCTGTTTAACATACGGTGACAGACCCTACAATTTACAATTTACGAGATGCTCAGGTGGAATCACTGTCTGTTACGTAAGCCCGAGCTAACCCTGCCTGCTGCAATATCACAACCACCACCACTATCACTACACAATGAAACTAAAGGTTAGTGATGGCCATGTTAATTGAGACTAAAGGTTAGTGATGGCCATGTTAATTAGCATCACTGTTAGCCATACCTTTTCCCTGATAGCAACACACCAAAAAGGAGCTCTTCCTTTTGGCAAGCTGCCTTCCAGCAGAACAGGCATTGGATTATATTATATCTCTTTCGACACGGATAAAAAGAGTAAAGTTGTGAACATTGGATCGCTGTTTGTCCCAGACTCTTTAGACAATTTTTGGTTTTGTACGAGGTTTGTAGTTACTAAACTTCTTCACCTGTGCTGTGATGCTACCTTCTATGGCATGTGTAGTGTGCATGCTCTGCCGTGGACTAAAGGGAGGTGCGACAGTAACAGCAAGCCAGAGGGCTGAACAACTACTTCAATCCTGCCAATGAGCGAGTAGCCAAAGCATCTCCTGTAACTGTCATAAGTACACCAAAAAACATTTCAGGGATATTTAAGCTGGATTTGTAGGAGATCAAGAAGCTTTATGATATAATACTGGATTTTGCCCCTCCACAAAGAATGACTTTAGTAGGTGGCACAAACATTTGTGCATTTTGGTAGAGCTTTTTCCGAAGACAGTCATTTTTTATGAGCTCACAGTTGAAAGCACAAGCGACAAAACTAAACATATCATCTACCTTCGGAACGCATGACCATGTTATAGCGCACCTGCAATGGCCTTTAGGACGCCTGCAAAGTCTCGTCAACATCTCATACGCTGTAGCTCTTTTATCAGCGTCATTCAAATATGCAGCACTGGCTTGAATATTGCATTCATCATCATTACTGCGTTGCATTAGATTATTCTGACCTTCACATTTTCTTCTGCATACTCTGTGATGCTTTTGGCAGTGTATGAGGTAAGCAAAGTTAGAGTGGCATATTGTACACACAAACATGGCATTTCCACATGTTGGTGGCCTTTTGAGTGGCCAGCAAGTGTCCTAAATTCACTGCAAAAAAAGAAAAAAATGCCGCACTGAAAATGTACATGCGGTCTTGTCAGAAAATGCAGCACCTCTTCCACTTCTGTATTTGGTGCCACCACTCCAGATCTACTGGCTTGCTGCAACATGGCGATGCTTCCAGATCGATCAATTCCTGCAATTTTGCAGAAAGGAATAAAGGCACAAATGTCACTTTACTAAAACATTTTTGTTTGATTATGCTAATGACTGATTCAACATCCCTTAGTATGCAATTGTGGTCACTCTGATGCTTACGCTATTGCAATGTGCCATGAAGCAATTAGCTTAAGTCATGCTAGCAACCTCTCCATTTTTTAAGGAGGGGCTTGGCTCCCCCCTCAGCTAGTCAATGCCAGCACAACAGCACCCATTCGACAAGGGCTGGAGTTGATTTGTTTTTTGGCAGAGGTGCCTTGCAAGGGGGAAATAGTAACTCTCCAATTTTATTAATAATGATTTAATCAATATTGTTGAGTTGATGTTGTGCAAGCAAAACAGGATAACAGGTTTCATCATACTGCTGCAGCCATTTCCTTGAGACACTGCACATGACGGGCCACGGCCCTGTTCGGCTTCGGCACAGCATACTGTTTCACGAGGAACCTAAGCTTTAAGCTACATGTTTATGATTTAGTTTGAAGGTCCCTTTGGTCCCTTTACATTACTAGTCAATTTTCATTCGTTCAATTTGGCATTAGCAGTCTGGTGTAATACCAAAGATGCATGCATTTTGCCTACTGTTTTTAGGCAAGTAGGCGTAGAAATGAAGCATAGCATTCTGGTGCCTCAGGTTCTCGATGCAGTAAGTAAATTGGTGGTTTGCATTGCAGCTTGGTTATTTCCTTCAAGATTGCATATCTGTAACCCTACCATCCCGGGTTATTTTTGAGAAAGCCTTTCTAAAATGCCAAATTTAAAGTGATTGACTACATCGGCACATTATATAAATGCCCGAAGAACAATCAGAGTAGAGTAAAAGCTCGTTAATTCAAACTCAAAGTGGACTACAAAATTGCTCGAATTAAGCAGAGTTTGAATAAGCGGGTGTGCGCCAGAATGAACGGACATCGCACCACAGTGCGCGGACCAGAACCCATTAAAGCCACCTCTGGACTCATTATCACGAATTAGGCGCTACTACATGCTTGCGGCAGTTGTAAGTTCATGGAGCTCCAACACCGAACAGAATTAATTGATCAGTCAGTTATACGCCAGAAACAAGCACCGACATGCATTCATATCAGCAGTGAGCCTAAACATGGAAATATATTACACTTTTTAGGCTTCAATACAGTTTTATTTACATACCACAGTTAATGCAACCAAAATTAAAAGTAATCAGAAATTTCACTGCTGTGTGCGTGTGTGTGTGCTCTATAAGGGCCCCCCCTTCAATGAAGGAGACTTATGGCCATTATCACAACTTCTCGTAGACCACTTGTGCTACTAATGTATGTCTGAAAGTTGTGTCACCGTCTGTTTCCTGAATTTACATAGTGTTTGTTGTCACAGCAATGAAGGTTGCTTTGTATGTTGCACGTATGTTCCCTTTAAATTCAGTGTTGACAAATGTGTCTGTTCTGCAATATGCGTATCGACAATCATTTTTAAAATATTTGTCACCTGGTTAGGAATTTTTTTAAAAACCCTTTTTGAAATATTTCGTTCGCTACAGCATGAAACGCAGCAGAATTGTGACATAACTTTAGTTTTAAAGGTCTTCACTGCGAAGTATAGCGTGTTAATTAAGGGGGGGACTTGCAGTGGGAAACAAAATGCATATGACCTTCTAAAACAGCCGAAAAATTTACTGTTAACCCGTTGATAACGGGTGAAAATAGTCGTCCGTTATAGCCAACGAGGGCCGGCGCAGTGGTTATAATATGCGCAGAAAGGTGCATTAACACTTTTGTCCTCCAAGTCTGAGGGGCAACTTCAAGAAGGAAAAGCCTCTGCCATACAGGGCACTCCCGACTACGAGATTGGGCCCAACACGAATGCTAGCTTGATCGACATTGGCTTCTAATTAATGTAATCTATAGCAACACAATGCCGACACACGCGATCGGCCGCAGAAATGCTTGCAGCGGAAATTTAACTAATAGCCGCAGTTAAAGGATGACGTAAATTCTCATGAACGTGAGATCGACATTACGATTTAGAACCTGGATTCCACACAAAATTTGTCGCAGAGGCTGCCGAGAAGAACGACGTCTCCGTTCCTGTGTATTTATGTAGGAGCCCCCACGGTGATTGTGATAGCCGTTTAGGAACAGTGCTATGCTTTTAAGCGGCACAGCGATAGAATCGAAATCAACTTACCCAGACGGACGTGGCTTCGTGGCTGCAGTTTGCGCACCCCGCCGTGGGCAATCTCACGTTTCCGTCACACACGGACGAGTTCTCGTGGTTGCACGCTCCGCTCGGATCGTTTTTTACGCCGGTAGAAGCGTGTATCTTGAAGCAAACAGCAACTCACAGAAGTAATTCGCGCCGTTGCGTCACGGAAACTGAGAAGCGCGCCAACAAAGGCTACGGAAGTCTCGGAAGAATAGGCAACAAGAGATTGCGCCGATTGCGCCAACAGAGGAACGAAACCTTTGCCCCCGCGGCCGCCGCGCAGTTCGTAAGTTCGTCGCACGGCAGGGAGAGAGTCGAGTAGAGGGAAGGGCGGAGAGAATGCGCTGAATGTTACGAGCCATCAGGTGACCTCCCTTCTCGCAGAGACGCCGCGTTTTTTTTTCGCGCCAAGAAGGCTGCACATATACGTTGCGTCCGCTTACGGCCGTTTATAGCGGGCTCATTCTGTCGCGACAAGATTGTCACGCATAACGGCGCGTGAAAGCCAGCTTTATGTGCGGCACTTTGCGCTGAAATGAAAATGTGCCGCTTATGTCCGCTTATATACCGGACGTTATACGGGACTTGACTAAGAGTGTAGGGACGCTTTACTTAGATTCCACGAAGTCACTAAACACTACCAGTTGAGTAGGCGGT
>JALIZH010014062.1:0-26505 GCA_030522465.1 Rhipicephalus appendiculatus | reverse complement strand
TTCAACGCCCGCTGCGTCCCCAGTTAGCCCAGAACCAGCTAGCGCTTCCACGGCTGATGATTTGGTGTGCGTCTCGCGCCCATCGGTCATCACTAGAGGCCGGATTTTTTAGGCTCTAAAAATCGTGTTTTAGGCGCCAAAAAATAGGCAGGAAAAACACTGTTTTAGGCCCCCAAAATCGTAAATATAGGCACAATAAATTTTTACAAAAACTCAAATTTTCGAATAAGGACGTGCGCGACTTGGTCTACGAACGGAAAGCAAACAAATGTTATGTTTTATGATTGTATAAAGGCGTTAATGATTTAACATAGCCATGCAATGGTCCCTTTTCGGGCACGGTTTCCAGAACACGGTCTCTCCTTTTTATTGTTCAGAATGGTAAGTTAAGTGTCCCCCATCGAACAAACACGCTCCTGGGTCTGCTTCTTTTCGGCATGGCTGGGATGGGCAGCACAGGATTCAATAGCCAGACCGGCAAAAGGCCAAAAGGGTTCTGTTAGCCTCGTATTGGCCGGGTGTAACAGCGCAGGGTGAATTTCTCCTCTTTGTGTGAACACCATAAAGGGCCGCTTACCAGGTTTGAGCGTTTTGAGCTAGAAGTGTAGTGCATGCACTGCGCTGACGATCACGTGTGCCAAGATTTGCAACGCTGTATACGCTCCCCGGAAGGAGGTGAAATGTCAGACTGAATGCCTCGTGCCCTTTATCTCACGGGCGCGCGCACCAATATGGGGGAGGTGAAGTTCAACAAGGAATGGTATTGTGTATGTCACAGTAGTACATGAAACTGCGAGAATTATGCGAGGCTACATGTGTAATTTGTGCAATCTGTTGCTTGAATAGAAGAATGAAAGTTAATAGAAATATTAAAACATACAAACGGAATGTGTGTGCGTTTTTCTTTAGTTTTTTCTTCGAATCGAGAGCGATGCGAGACTTAGCTGCCTATATTTCTTTTGTGTTCGTGTTTTCGCCGTTCCCGCGTCGTGCCGGCGCCAGCCCTGACAACGCTTAGCATGTTTTCGGTGCATCGTCCCTTACAGCAGTTCTAGCTGTGCGACTCGCTGTGTCGTGGTAAGGATACAGGATCCATGCCAGCCTCTCCAAACGCATAGACGGATCCATCCCACAGAAACAGGCAGTACACTATATATAGCGAACGCCGAAACGATACAACACCGCTTGTGCGCACGACCTGGCTTGGGCATGTCATGTGCACATAGTGTAATCTTGCGTGCGCATGGTGTGTTGATGCGTCAACGTCGTGTGATCTTCCGGCTCTGAGTTTCTCTGATACCGAAGAGGGCAGGGAAGGAATTTGGCTTGCGAGTGGCAAAGGTTTCAAGCTCACCTACCGGCATCATGCTGTTGCAGATCGTAATGAACCAATTAAAAAGTTCTTGTGGTACAAAGCTCTTCATTGGGAACGCGAACACTTCCAGTATCTGACTGAAATTTATCATGTGATCTGGTGAAGCGCCCTTTAAGAGTAAATTACAAACGAAACAAAAGTCATGCGCACATCTGATTTTTTTTTACCTACTTTCTACTTTCCCCTGACGGCACTCCATGGTTTCACATTCGCTCTCCATATTACTGCTGCTGAGCTCAGGCACCTCCTGTTTTTTGCCCCCCCCACCACGCCCAAGTCTTCAAGGAGGTGCTTCAATTCTATGGGAACACTGGACTGGAAAACCGGCGGTAAAAGTCGCCCGCCACGCCCTTGGCCATAGACACCACTCTCCTCTTCTTCCCCTCTCCTCTTCCCGCCTTTATTTTCCTCTCTCCATTCCACTGTACACGCTGGGACGTGCTCCCATTTAGGGTTGCAGAAACAGCGTCTTTTCCTCTCCCCTGCTCCAACCGCTCGCGCCATGTTAGTGCGGTGGAGTAAGGTGGCCGGCGCGTCCCATTTCAGTGCTGCTACCGGTTGCTTCCCGGATGTTTGTTGAACTAGGGAACTCGGTTGTTGCACCCCATAAAGTTCCGAAATGTCAATTTTGCCCGGTAACATGAATTACGGTCTCAAACCGTACTCGAAAGCATAATTTGAGGCTAAATAGCGTTCATATAGGCACAAATTTTGAAAATAGGCATTTATGGGCACTTATAGACATTTAGGCACAAACCCCAAAAATAGGCATTTATAGGCACTATAAAAACATTATAAAAGCGCTCCTTTACCCCTAATTCATGCTCATATATCAAAGTGGCGCGATAGGAACGCGAGGAAAAAAATAGGCATTTGCCTATAATCCGGTCTCTAGTCATCACCATCGAACGACATACCGACACGTCGCTTCACGGCGGATCTGTTGGGCGGACAGACGTCGACGACAGCGTGACGTCTGACGCCAGTCACGCAGCCTCCCCATCATCTGCGAATCCTCCTACCATCGAGGAGTCTCTGTCTACAGACGACGGAACCGTCCACATTGAAGACTCAGACAGCTCTTCAAGCATAGCTCGGCACACTCACTCATGAGTGCACGCAACTCACACTCACTCATTTGAACGTGGTGAGTTGAGTATGAGTGAGTACTCATGCGTGTGAGTGGACGTGAGTGTGAACGTGAGTGAGAACTCATGAGTGTGAGTGGTCGTGAGTGTGAACGTGAGTGAGTACTCATGAGTGTGAGTGGACGTGAGTGTGAACGTGAGTGAGTGCGAAGGCTGAAAAAATTGTTGTGAGTGAGTTTGAGTGAGTACTCCCTTAAAGTGCCGACCTATGGAGCTCGGCACACTCACTCATGAGTGCACTCAACTCACACTCATTTGAACGTGGGGAGTTGAGTATGAGTGAGTACTCATGAGTGTGAGTGGACGTGAGTGTGAACGTGAGTGAGTACTCATGAGTTTGAGTGGAGGTGAGTGTGAACGTGAGTGAGTACTCATGAGTGTGAGTGGACGTGAGTGTGAACGTGAGTGAGTGCGAAGGCTGAAAAAATTGTGGTGAGTGAGTTTGAGTGAGTACTCCCTTAAAGTGCCGACCTATGTCTTCAAGTGAGACGCCCCTGCAAATTGACGAAGACGTTACCCCCAGCGACGTTAGCCGGGAAAGTGACGACGTTCTGTCCCCCCTCCGTTCGAAGTTCCAATATCAAGCGTCACCGAGTTTCTAGCAGCGACTCGGAAACCCGCAGCCGTGACAGAAGTCCCTTGCGGACACCAACGCGACCCCGGAAGGCCCGCGCCTCCGGTGCGTCGCCCGGCCGCAAGAAATGACTGTACCGCTCGCGGGGTGCGTTCACCCGCTCCCGCGCCCGCTAAAGGTACTCCTGCCTTTCCGTGCCTTACTTTGTATCCTTCTCTTCTCTTTCGCCATGGCTCTCACTTTAAAAGTAATTACATTTAACGTTCATGGTTTCCGCAACCCTCAAAAAAGAGGTTGAAGCTATAAATTTTTGCGCGTTCACAATCTTGTGACCAACTTTTTCTGCAGGAAACTAACTTTTTCAAGCTCTCAGATGTTCTCACATTGAAACGCGCATTTAACATTGATTGTTACTTCTCGTTCGCTAGCACGCGTTCGACTGGCGTCGGAGTTATTGTTTTTAACCACAGAGAGAAATACATTTTATTGAAGTATCCCTACTGGGGTCAAAGGTGGCGGGGGGCCGGGAGACGAGCCCCTCCGGAACCCCCCTTCCTCAGGCGGCGGCCAGGCCTTGAGTCCTGGCGGCGTCTTCGGCCAGCCGGACAGCGAAGAGCTGGTCCTCCGGGCACGTGCTGAGCAGCATAGCCTCCCACTGCTCGGCCGTGGTGGTTGTAAATGTAGGGTTTGTGCTGTGTTTTATTGTGTGAGTAGCTGCGGGACAGGCCCATCCTTCTGCGTGACCACCATATTACCTTCGATGCGTTCGGACGCGTGCTGGCGTTCGACTGCACTTTCTTTTCTCTGCGCATCAGATTTGTGGGCGTCTGTGGGCCGGCAGTGTCCGCAAACTGTGGCACTTTTTTCGCTCTCTCGACACTTACCTTTTAAATTCTCCGCATTTAGTACGCTTAGGAGATTTCAACTGTGTCTTAGACTCCCATACTGACGTCCGAGGTCCAGGTCGCGGCCGGTCGAACTGGAATGCTAAAGAACTTGAGCGTCTCGTACAACAGTTGTTACTGACTGATGTACATGACCGTACGTATGGTGGGAGGTATGTTTATACGTGGCGTCGCGCGACATCGAGCACTCGGCTTGATCGAGCATATGTACCCCCGGCCTCATGGCCTTCGTACGCAATGTCGAGGTGCTGTTTCTACCACCTGCGCCCGTGTATATAAGTGACCATCGCCCGCTTGCGCTGACCCTACACCTGCCTGCGGGGACGCCGGCGGTTCAGAGGCCATGGCGTCTGGATTGCCGCGTCCTTCAAGACTCTCAGACTGCCCAGGGGTTTGTCCCGAGCACTACGCGCATCACTTATTGGCGCAGATCTCACTGACTGGGATCATCTGAAAGAACAATGGCGTCACCCATAGAGTTTCATACAATAATACCTAGAGTGGAATCTGTCGCTGCGATCGTTGTACCACCATGGGAATGATGGGAAGTACAGGCTTCGGATTGGATAGCGTTAGCTAGCGAAGTGTCAACGGATTTTTTTCTACAGCTTCAGTTTCGTTATTCGCGCAGCTTGGCTAGTGGAGTGCGGTGCAAAGCACTCAAGCAGTGCCTGTGTCGTTCAAAGAGGCTAAAGAACGCTAGGTCTCTTTGTTTGCAACGACGTTGCAGCTTTACAGATTGTATACGACAGTTTTAGCGAAGCGTCGGGCACTCACCGCTGCGTAGCGTAGCGTCCCATGCCAGTGCAGGATATCTCAGCGAGTTGACGTCTTCTTACGAGCGCGTCTTGCCAAAACTCGTTCATATCGACTGCAAAACGACGGCGAAGCTAAGTAGACGCACCGTCACGCTCCTCTGACTCGTCTTCACAACAAAACGTGAGATGCGTTGGGGGCAGGCCACTTGTACAGACGCACCTAGCATCGCAGCAGACGATACGTTAAGTGTTTCTCACTTAATACTGTACTGTTAGTTCAATAAATTGATAGTACGTACTTTCGAGGGAAAAACAAGCGTGTGTGTTTTCAAGTGTTGTAAAAAATAATTTATTTTATTTGGATGCCAAACCTCGAACACAATGGCAGTGCAATGCATACCCTGGCAGTTAAATTCGTCCAGGTCTGACTTCCATCTCATGGTCACGGAAGCTTTTTGCGAAAAGTTTTACGTACACAAGAATTAAACCAGTTTTAATTAGAACTGACTTCATATCACTTTGTTTTACAATCGGAAAACAAGTGTCTCGAATCTCAAGAACGTAATCCATCCGAAGCAGATCCGAAGCCTGTACTTCCCATCATTCCCATGGTGGTACAACGCGCCGCTGAAGGAGCCCGCATAGACGCTAGCGCCAGATTCCACTCTAAGTATTATTGTATGAAACTCTATGGGCGTCACCATTGTGGTGCGTCGGGTAGGGCACTTCGCGCTCGTGTGACGCAAGACGTTAACGTTTTAATGCAGAAAATCCGCATTGCCCACCGAGACCCTTGCCCCTCTCCCCGTCATGCGTGCATGGCAAGCAGAGCTAGTGGACAGGTACCAGCGTATAATGCGTGCCTCTTCACTCCCAGCGGCAGCTTGGCGCTGCAGACGTGCGCCATGTGCACACCCTGAGGTCTTCTGGTATGCACGCCGGGCGCTCATCCGTCCGTGCGGCTCGCCTGCACACGCGCTGTACCCCATAGCTCCTGCCGCTAATGGCTCACGCGACTTCCAGGCCTTCACGCGCCACTTTGAATTTATGGCTTAGTCAGCTACTAGCGTAAGTTCTGCCGCAGGGGGTTCTTTGCACCCCTCCTACAAGATTTACCCCGTTACTCCAACGCGGATTCTGACACTCTCCTATCGCCACCATCGGATTCTGAAATCAAAGATGCCTTAGATGCAATGAAAAAGGGTTCGGCCCCTGGACCCGATGGCCTCCCCCGTCAAATTCTACATCCAGTTTTGGCCCAATATTTGCCCATTTATGTCGCGTGTCATCAGGTGTTGTTTCCACGATCTTTCCCTCCCGCATTCTTTCCGCAGCGGCCGTATCACACTGATACCCAAGAAAGACTCCCCAATCCACGCGATCCGAAGATTGGCGCCCCATCACCCTTCCCAATGCGGATTACAAACTCCTCGCTAACAATCTGGTACGCCGCATCAGTCTGTCTCTTCCATCGCTAATAGCTCCCCCACCAAGTCTGTTCCATTCCGGGCCGTGACATTCATAGTCATACCTGGCTCACGCATGACATAATGCAATACACTACTGGACAATGCGCAAAGAGGTTACTGGTTTCCTTAGGTCAGGAAAAGGCTTTTGACTTCGTTGAACATACCTATTTATTCAACGTCTTACAAGCATTCGGTTTTCCTGCCAAGTTCATCCGCCTCATTCGTGCTATGTACGCTAACTCCGAGAGTACCCTTTTCCTAGATTCGCGCGAGAGCCGCCCATTCCAGGTTACACGAGGAGTCCGTCAGTGTTGTCCTCTCTCCCCCGTCTTATTCGTCCTTGCCTTAGAACCCTTTATAAGGGCCATCGAACGAGATCCACTCGATTCGTGGCTTACCCCTCCCTGGCTGCACTGAAGTTAAAGTAACTGCCTATGCCGATGATATTACTCTGTACATACACAACGCACAGTCACTGCAGCACGTCCTGAATGCCTTTTCCAATTTCGGTGTGATTTCTGGTGCTCGTTTAAATTTGTCAAAAATCCAGTATTTCTTCATTGGAAACCTAGCCGGACGTATTAAGATCACATTGCCTTCGCAATGGTTCCCCACCATGGAGATACTAGGTGTCACTTACAATGCTTTCGGTATACAGGAAAATATCTGGACATCTGTTATGCAAGCTCTAACAAAAAAACATAGACGCTGCTAAGCACTTTGATTTTCCCCTGTTAGAACGCCGGTACTTGTCGCAATCGGTCTACCTCGGCAAATTTTGGTACTTGTGTCACACCGTCAAACCCTGCTCCGCGTTTCACAGAAAGTTCAGTGTTTAATCACCTCGTTCTTTTGGTCAGGTGGTACGAAATTATTATCGCACCCCCACGTTAGCGCAACCGCGCAGCCGAGGAGGCTTCGCGTTCCCCCGACGTGGCCGTTGCGGCTTCCGTCCTGTCCCACCGCATTTTATTGCGCGCTTTAAATAATGAAGGTACCCCCTGCGCAGACACTCCCACTTACCACCTAGGTCCATCCCTACGTGTCCTAGTGCCCGCTGGTCCTATCAACTGTGGTCCGCAGTCCTTCCATTTACCGACTGTGTATCGTGCCCTCCTGGCCTCCCACCACCGTCTAGAGACTACATGCCCCGAGATCGATGTAGCCGAAGCGAAAGTGGTGGACACAATGGCTGCCCTTGTGCAGCCTTTGGTACCCTCGACACCGGCATGCGGTAATGAGTCGCCATTGGAAGCCCATGGTCGCAGCGGCGTTGCCGGGTCACCTCCGTGACTTTGTTTGGCGATGGGGCTGGGGGCTTGCTCCCCACTCGAGATCGGCTGCAGGTGGTACGCACCTCCACATGCCCCAACTGCGTAATGGTTGAGACCAACCGACATGCGACGATCGAATGCGTGGTCGCCCGCCTTTTTTGGCGTGCGGTCCATGCTGGTTTTCGGGGGCAGGGTGTCCGAGGGTTCGTGTCCAGCGGCCAGTTCCCATGGGGCGCTTCGCGGCACTCTTAATAGTTGCCGGCCTGTTCAGCCTTTGGCGCAACCGCTGCGAAGCCGTCACTGGGAATTGCCGTCGACGGGCCTTATGGCGAATATTGGGGCGCATGAGGCGCGAGATCCTCGCGTTTCTCTCGGAGGAGCTTTTCTTTTTAGGGGAGCGCGAGTTTCTGCGCCATTGGTCATGCCCTTTTGTCGACGTTGAGAATGAACGAATCCAACTTATTTTTCGGCCTACATGGTGCTAGGCCGCACCGTCGGTCGGAGTTGGTGTACTTGTCTCCTTACCCTTTCGACCTGTTCTCTATTGTGTCATTTGTGAGCTATGTCCATTTTTTTTGTTTTGCTGATCTGATTTCTGCTGTTCGCCCAACGCGAAAGTGTTAGTTTTTGTGATGTACAATGATGAAAATGTGAAAGTATCCCTGTACACTGATATGTCATGCAAAATTTATGCTCTGTACATAGTGTAAATAATTTTTTTTCTAAACAGTATCCCAAGAAACACTATAGTCTTTAAAAATTGAAGGACACTTTGCACATTCCAAAGTGTGTTCGGCGAAAGGGGTTTTCAGAAGCATTAAGCTAAAAAACTTACTCAAATAGAAGTAAGACTGCTCGTGCGCACTTCGTTCATAAACTAGTTTTGAATTTACCTCTGACCTCATGAAGAACGAAAGATGCCAGGCCGCTGCATGACTTTTCTGTTCGTTAAAACGAGGCCATCTACCGCTACATAAATTACAGCACTGCGCAATGCCACGCAGGCTTTGCCTTCAGCGTAAAAACAATAGTAATTTTTGATCTGTTGTATTTTGGCGCAGTTATCTGGGTCACGTATACAGTGGCGCAGAGAACAGCTGCGCTTCGATTGCGTGCAAATATGATTACAAGGTTACTCGCGAAATGTTAGTTGTCATTGTGGCTCCGCATCTACGTTAGACCACATGCTCTGGCAGTGCCCCTCATTACAGAGTTCTCAACGCACGACCGAAGAGAATGGAGCTCTGCGCTACGGAGCTCAGAGCTTTTACATCAACTCGGGGCCGTCCAGAGGGCTCACGACGCGGCGATGAGGCTCGGCCTACCCGTCCCGACGTGGGAGCGGCCCGCTGCTCTACCGCCTTGAGCGGTAGTGTTCCTCAGGACCTCAATAAAGTTCTGTGTCTGTCTGTCTAGAGACCGAATTTTAGGAAAATGCCTACATTGTTTCTTGCGTTCTCATCACCCCGCTTTGATCTGTGAGCAGGTATTAGAGGTTAAGGAGCGCTTTTATACTGTTTCATAGTACCTACAAAGGACTATTTTTGGCATTTGTACCAAAATGCCTGTAACTGCCTATAAATGCCTATCTTATAAACCGGTGCCTTTATGAACACTATTGAACAAAAAATTTCGCTTTCGAGTGTAGTTTGAGACCGTTATTCACGTTACCGGCCACATTGACGGTTGGGAAGTGTATCGGGTTCAACACAGTCCTCAGGGGTCTCAAAGACGTGGGCCACGACCAGAACATTGCTGTGTGCATGTTCGTGTGCGTGCGTGCCTGTGTGTGTGCGTGCGTGTGTGTGTGTTTGTGTTGTTACGCTGAAGCGCCAACGAGGACAAAGGAAGAGGACAACGCAGTGCTTCTGTCTTGGAAGTAACTTTCTTAACGCTGTCGCATTTAGATTAAGCACCACTGCCGATTCTCGCTGTTCCTGGCTAGATTGAAACTGTAATCTCCTGTGGCTCATACCCGCATACCGCGGCCCATGGTATCCGGGTAGGGGGGCACACGCGTCTGGAGGAAACGGTTTCATGACGTACGCGACAGGATTTTCAGGCTAAGCATGTCATGACCAAACAGTCATATTCGTCAAAATCTCTTACCCTGCTATACCAGTTTTGTATTACCTCAAGTTAACAAGGAACTAGTTGCGCAAAATGAGACGCTGACTAGAAGAGTTGCGGAATTGGAGCAGTACTCGAGGCTGAATAATGTTGAAATCAAGGGCGTACCGGTCACTCAGGGTGAGGACTGTGCGGCCATCGTGATGCAGATTGGCGAAGCTATTCAGTGTCCTCTCACACCCAGTGACTTTGACACAGTTCATCGCGTTTCAACGAAATCAGATGAAAAGAACATTATTGCTCGGTTCTGCTGCCGTGAAAAGAAAAACGACTTTGTTCGTAAAGCGCGTAAGACCCGTCGGAACACTTCTGATGTTGGCTTCTCCGGTAGCTCAAGTAAGGCAATCTATGCCAATGATCACCTGTCTCCCGAGAACAAAAGATTGTTTGCCAAGGCCCTAACTTTGAAAAAAGCACACAAATGGCAATTTCTGTGGACAGACAATTGCCAGATCAAGGCGCGGAAGTCTGGTGATAGCAGGGTATATCGTATTATCAAAGACAGCGATCTTAGCATCTTTTCATAGCCACTGAGTCCTACGCCCATTTTCGTCTAGAACACTCGTTCACTTTCATCTTATCATCATGGCTTTGCTATCTCCTGACGAGGCTAAGCATATGCTAGATGATAGTAATCGCTCCTTGGTTCATTTCAACGCGCGTAGCCTCCGCAAAAATTCGGATAATATTTATAACTTTATAAGTTCACTCGCGCATTCTTTCTCCATCATTTGCGTCTCTGAAACGTGGCTCTGCACTTATGACGGCAATCTGTTCGGCCCGTCATCCTACGAAGCTGAGTACTGTCACCGTTGTTCAGGCAGCTATGGTGGCTCAGCAATATTTATTGCCTCAGAGCTGTCCTACAACCGCCGACAAGATCTTTCCTTGGGCATCGCGAACTGCGAGTCCGTGTGGATTGAATTAGATAATTCTTTTTTAAACGATAATAACAACGTTATTCTGGGGTGTATTTACCGTTCGCCTTCATCGAACGTGAGGGATTTCATTTCTCGCCTGGATAACATTTTGCATCAGTTATCATCTGAAGGCAAGCGCGTTGTCTTAGTCGGAGACATCAACATCAACTTGCTTAACACAGACAATTGTGGTTACACAGAATATATTGATTGTTTCAGTGGTTACGGTTTTGAGTCTCTTATTTCAGCTCCTACTAGATGTCCCATTTCTGGTGTTGCTTCATTGCTTGATCATGCCATCTGTAATTTCTCGCCCTTTCCCTCTGCAGGAGTAATTGACGTGAACATCACTGATCATTATCCCATATTTCTTGCTTTCAATGACGTGAAGCCATTTGATCCACCGACGCGTGTTCCTTCCATACTTGATCAGGAATCGTTTCTCAATGCCATTATTAAAACTGATTGGGCCAGTGTTACGTCAATATGCAATGTAGACCAGGCATTCAACAAGTTTTCTTCCCTTTTCCTTAAAACCGCCGAAGAGTGTACTAAAACAGTCAAATGTAAAAAAGAAGTACAAATATCCTAAGAATCCATGGTTATCGCAGGGACTGCTAAAAAGTATGCGTAAGAAAGATAACCTGTACAGAAAAGTCAAAAGACAACCATTTAACACTGCTTTAGCTTCACGCTATAAAAAATATTCGAATGTTCTTTCGTGTCTCCTGAAAAAATGCCAAGAAAAAATATTATGATGACCAAGTATCTAGTCAAAAAAACAACTCTAAAAGACAATGGCAACTCTTAAACGATTTCCTAAATCGATCATCGCATAGTTCACCTTTGCAGAAAGTAACATATAAAGGCATTACACATGATAACCCTGAAAGGGTTGCTGATGCTTTTAGTAATTATTTTTTCGAAATTTTCAGTCAAAAAACATAGCAGTTCTTTCTGTAATATACAACGTTCTAATCATTATTTTTTTCTTTTCCCCGTGAGCCCTGATGACGTGTCTACAGCAATCAAAAGTCTGAAAGAAACCGGCCCTGGTATAGATAAAATCTCAGCAGGACACTTAAAACTTGCAGTAGACGTTATTTCTGAACCACTTTCTATAATTATAAACCTTGCGTTCAAGCATGGCAGTTTCCCCTAGTTCTCTAAAGATAGCTAAAGTTCTTCCCATTTTTAAAAAAGGAGATAAGCAATCTGTTTCTAACTATCGCCCCATCTGTATTCTTTCTTCTCTGAGTAAAATCATCGAAAAACTATTTATAACTCGGCTGAAGAAGTACCTGAATAAATTTAATATATTGAAGCCCTGTCAATTTGGCTTTCGAGCTGGAAGTTCTACTAACCTTGCTCTTCTTTCCCTATCAGACTTCATCAAACGCTCCATTGATTCAGGATTTGTAGTTGGGTCAGTTTTTTTTGGACTTCACTAAGGCATTCGATACCATTAACCATCTCATTTTATCCAATAAACTAGAAGCATACGGTATTACAGGTCCATCCCTCAAGTTTTTAAACAGTTACCTCCTTAACAGAAAGCATACTGTTTCCATATCAGGCTCATTTTCCTCTACTAAAACAATAAATCAAGGGGTTCCTCAAGGGTCATTACTGGGTCCGTTACTTTTTTTTACTTTACATTAATGACCTTCCTGACATTATACACATGGCTCACTGCGTTTTATATGCTGACGATACTACCATTTCCTTTGCTGATAGATGTATTGATACCGTCACTAATAAATTAAATGCTGTACTTCGTAGCGTGTCGAAGTGGTGCCAGGAAAATCATTTAATTATTAATCCAAATAAATGTAAGTTTATGGTTTTTAGATCAGCTCAACGCAAGTTAACCACTTCACCAGTGATCACAGTTGACTCTCGTTTGATTAATGTCAGTGACACAGTGTCATTCCTTGGCGTTCACCTCGATACTAACCTTAACTTTGCTCTCCATATTGCTCACATTAGAAAATTGGCAGCATTCGGCATTCGCGCATTACTCAAAGCTCGTTCATATTTTTCTCATAAAGCACTCCTTTCTCTTTACTTCGCATTCATTCATGCTCATATCACTTATGGCATCGCATCATGGGGGAAATACCTATCAGTGTCATCTTTCATCCATACAACATCTACAAAATCGAGCTCTACGCGCTATTTTTAACTGTTCGCGCGAAAGCAGCGCCGTTCCCCTTCTTCAATGCAATAACATCTTAACTGTTAGCAATCTATTTCGGTTTAATTTAATTATGTTTCTGCATAAACAAATAAGAAATCAGCTTTCTGCTAATTTCATTGATCCTAATATTTTAGTTAATACTAACACAACCAGGTTTGCGGCTAACAATAACTTTTTACTTCCTAAGGTTCATACTAACTATGGTAAATCATCTTCTCATTTCTGTACCATCTCCATATGGAATAATTTGCCCACTTCCCTAAAATGTAATGTTTCTTCGATTTCATTTAAAAACTCATTAAAAGAGCATCTGTTAAATATTTGATCTGTTTGTTTTTGTGTTGCTTCATACTGTATTTATTATTTGTTTTTTGGTTTCATGCATTTTTGCTTTTCATTCTGTATTGTGTATTATTTGCTTTTACGGTACTTACAGCTGCTAGTAATTGTTTTATTTCCTTGTAATCATCAACGAGGGTCCCGTTGCAGTCGAGTACTTTGGGACCCTCGTCTGTATATTTTACTCCCTGTAACATCATTTTATATCATGATAATAAATTGATTGATTGATTGATTGAATGAGGCGATCGAGAGAGCACTCAGACGTAGGCGGCTCCACAGATAGAAAAGCTCAATGTGGTTTAGATTATTAAAGAAAAATAAAGGCAGCTTCTGCCCTATTTTTAAGGTGAAAGCCTTTACTGTCTCATACTCACGTCCGTCCGTCCTTCCATCCTGCCCTGATATATCTGCCTAGTCATGATACACACCCAGAATTGTGTGACTGGTTTAATTTAGGAATCTTGAACGTCCTCGTAAATTTTGTTCGGTTTTCTGACATCGCTGCTTTGCCAAGCAGAATACTGTTAACAGTACGACGAACCTTTAATAAATAATATGCCTTGTACTCATATTCGCCGACAAACAGTACTTGCGGTTTGAGCGGAAACCAGCTAGCGCGACTGTCTTTCACAAAGAAGGGCAGGCACGTGGTGGTTCCTTGGGAGGAGCTGCCATTTTCCATTTCTTCAGACGTCTCGTTGCCGCAGTCAAGTTAGTCGGATGGCTCCCAAGCGGCCCGGTGATGATTCTACGGCAAGCGGTTCGGAGAGATGCGCCCCAAGAATGTAGATTCCCCCCGATACCAAACGCTATACCGAAAGCTATACACGCACAAAAACATAGTCAGTCGAATGGCGACAGGCTTTCGACGAACACACTCGAACTTTCTAAGCGTCCTTCAGTTTTCTTGACAAGCCACTTAGTCACTAGGTTCTGGATTGCTTTCTGTTACAGCTGACCAAGGTTTTTTCTTTGTTACAGTGCCATTTATCCTCTACGCTCATGTTCACGGAGGGTGTCTAAGTTATAATTAAGGCTCCATGTTTTCGGAGTTAAGTTTTCTTGAAATTCAGAGGGCGTCTTTCGGTGTTTACTTTTTTGCTGAAAATCCGGCGTTTATCGTAGTTCTCGAAAATCTGCAATACTCAAAAATTTGGTGTTTCATTTTGCTTGATAGGTTGTTGCAATGTGTTCTTGTTAATTTTATTTCCTATGAAAATGGGTTTCATTATTGGTAATATTTCTGTTTTTCCATCCTTTCATTTTTTCTCTCACTTCCTGTTCATTTACCCTGTTAATTAGGCTGTTGATGTGCATTGCTGTAAACTCACCAAAGTGTACTTTTAGGGGGAGTAGGAGCTAGTCAAACTGCTTCTAAGCTTCTAGGGGCGAAGCTCCTAAGGGTGTGGGTCTGTCCCTCCTCTGTAGTAGTAGTAGTAGTAGTAGTAGTAGTAGGTAGGTAGGTAGGTAGGTAGTTAGGTAGATAGCCACGTATAGTGGAATGTACCCACTCCACGTGATAAAGATGACGATGACGCAGTATAGTGGAATGTACCCACTACACTTGGTAACGATGAAGTATAAGCGCGTTCCAGTATAGTGGAATGTAACCACTACACGTGATAACGATGACGATGACGCTGATGACCATGAAGTATAAGCGCGTTCCAGACCACACATTCTCTTTTTGCCATGGATGAAAACGATCGAGCTTCTCCCACTCATCATCATTCACTTCGTGGATATGGCGTGATTTTTTTCTCTCCTACATTCATTCATCTTCATAATATATAATAAAGGACATATTATAATAGTAATTATTATTATTATTATTAATATTATTATACTCCGAAATCAATGAAAGATATCGGAACACGAAAACATGTCAGCACACTAAATATATTTTTGATGTCTGCAATCAAATTTACGTACAAGGACAAATACTTGAACACAAAGCATTTACGTTTGTTCGTATTATAGCCTTAACTCTTGTAATAGACGCCAGCATATTTTACGAGGTTGCGGCCGCTGATGGAGGTGGCCTCTTTTCGATTGATGATTGCCAGCTTTGCAACTTCTGTTTGAGCGTTGGAATGCCCTTTGAAAAATCGGGGCTGATCGGACAAATCCGAATAGTAAAAAAAAACTTCCCCACCTCCCGCTGAAAGGAACCATGTGTGGATGCGAAGCAGCGGGGGAGATGGTTAGCTTGTGCGGGAGAAACGTCGCCGCTCTCGCTTCGCGGCAGCGGCCCGGGCGCTCATCGCGGCGCTTCACAGGAGAGAGAATGAGGCGTGCTCCGTCATTTTTATACCGCGGAACTACCGTTTTGCCCCCCAGCGGAGTATGCAGCTGTCGCACCACCTGTCGCTCGCCGCTCCGTAGGGGATTCCTAGAGGAGAGAACCGTAGCAGAGGAGAGAGAGAGGGGACACGCATGCGCTGTGGGGGTGTGGGACACGAGAGCCGCTCCGTAGAGTAGAGGATTCCTAGAGTAGAGAAAGCGAGTGATGGTAGGAGAGAGGGGGGAGAGGACGCGCATGCGCTGTGGGGATGTCGGACGCGGGCGCCGCTCCGTAGAGTAGAGGATTCCTACAGCAGACAAAGGGGCTGAGCGTAGGAGAGAGGACGCGCATGCGCTGTGGGACGCCGCTCCGTAGAGTAGACTATTCCTAGAGTAGAGAAAGGGGGTGAGCGTAGGAGAGGAGAGATAGGGCGAGGGGGACGTGCATCCGCTGTCGGGATGTGGGACGCTCCGTAGAGCAGATGATTCCTAGAGGAGAGAAAGGGGGTGAACTTAGGAGAGGAGAGAGAGAGGACGTGCATGCGCTGTGGGTAGAGTAGAGAAAGGGGGTGAGCGTAGGAGAGGAGAGATAGGGCGAGGGGGACGCGCATCCGCTGTCGGGATGTGGGACGCTCCGTAGAGCGGAGGATTCCTAGAGGAGAGAAAGGGGTGAGCGTAGGAGAGGAGAGAGAGGGGGGGGAGGAGACGTGCGTGTGCTGTGGTGGTGTAGGACGCGGGAAGGAGAGACGGACTAAGCACCCCCCCAAACACATGCAAACAAGATCAAGGAATGGAGTCAAATTGGGCGACACACAACAACTGCCTAGCCATTGCTAAGCAGCCTCTCTTTGCTCTCGGCCATGACTCTGGTGACTGTAGTGGTGGTTGTCGGCCTTATATTGTACTACAGTGTTCTGGTTCGCATAGTGGGTGCTTCCCTACTTCATGAAAGTGGTTGGACGCGGGACTCGGGACGGACACGGGAGGGACGGACATAGCCCCGAGCATAAGATACTTCGCATCTAAAATTTACCGGCCAGTGTTTATCCGATTTTTCCTGGTTTATCCGAAAACATGGCGCCCTAGTTGTAATGCATTGGATTAAAAAAATCCGGCAGATCCCACGCATTATGAGATTCAGTGGAATGTGAAGCAGCCAGCAAGCAGCGAATCGTGCTGTACATAACATGCATGTCATGATTTACATGTTAGGACCTGTCACTTATGTTCCTCATACAGACACGTCGCGCAATACCAATTTTGGTGTATATCAAGCTAGAGAACTGGACGCAAGTGCACCATGAGCGTGGCATCTAAATCACGTTGCACATGACATGTATGTCGTGATTTCATGTTACCACCTGCCACTTGCGTTCGTCATACAGTCACATGACCCAATACCAAATTTGTGTATATCAAGTTAGCGAAACAGCCGCGAGCGGGCCATGAGCGTGGTATGCACGTCATGTGGCACATGACCTCTCATGATTTCCATATTAGCACATGTCATTTATATTCGTCATACAGTCACGTCACGCAATACCAAATTTGGTGCATATCAAGCTAGCGAAATTGCCGTCAGCGCACCATGAGCGTGGCATGTAAATCATGTACATGACATGCACGACATGATATTGATATTACCACCCTGTCAGTTATGTTGGTCATGCAATAAAGTCTCATCCTACCACTTTTCGAATATATCAAGTAAAGGGAACGGCCGCGGGAGCACCACGGCCATGGCGTGTAATTCATACCGTTCATGACAAGTTCATCAGGATTTTCATGATATTGCCGCGACATGTTGGCCGCGTTCAAATAGCGCGCCCGCAACCATGCATATCGGACACTGTACGCCGTATCAAAGTGCCGCGCAGCGACCATCGTGGCACGAGCATCAGGCCGCACCCGGCTCGCATGTGCCACGCGCTCGTGTGGCTCTAGCGACAAAGAAGAGGACAGTTGAAGGACATCCTTAACGTTCGACTGACGCGCAATTCTACAACCGCAGTTTTGAGTCGAGGGCACAAGTTCGCCCCCTTAATAAATACGTTGATTGTATTACCCTGACTGCTTCAGCATCGCTACAATATGACCAGTTATTCATGTTCGTGATACAGCCATGTTATGTCATACCAATTTTGTCATACGTCCCATTAACAATATGGTCTGGAGAGCACAAAGTCGTAGGCGGCTCGATAGATAGATAGATAGATAGATAGATAGATAGATAGATAGATAGATAGATAGATAGATAGATAGATAGATAGATAGATAGATAGATAGATAGATAGATAGATAGATAGATAGATAGATAGATAGATAGTCGTCCAAATCAAATTCAAGTCCAAATCATCCTCAGCAGTAAAAGTTACATCTGGTGTCCCACAGGGCTCTGTTCTGGGTCTCTTGTTATTTTTGCTTTTTATAAATGACCTTCCCAGCAATAATAAGTCCCAAGTTCGTCTCTACGCCGACGACTGTGTGCTTTATCAGGCAATTACTTCTCCTCACGATCACGTCATACTTCAGGATTCTTTCTCGCATTTTTCTTCATGGTGCTCGGATTGGCAGATGCGCATAAACAACCAAAAAAACCGTAATTCTGTCATTCACGAACAGCCATGCTCCATCGCATCATGCATACTCCTTCAACAACATCGCAGTTCCCCGAGCACAGACGTACTAATACATTGGCGTTATATTCACACACAACATGCATTGGTCGCATCACATAGATTACATTACATCTAGAGCATTAAAAAATTTGGTTACTTAAGACGAACGTCATCTAAATCTCCGAAATCCACCAAATTTCTCACGTACAAAACACTGATTCGCCTTATACTAGAATGCGCTTCGTGCGTGTGGAATCTATACAAAGTGTGTGATGTGGAAAAAAATCGAATCTGTCCAAAGGAAAACTGTTCGTTTCATTTTTTCATCGATACAACCATGATTTTTCGCCCTCATCTGCAATGAACTTTTTGAAGTTATCACCATTGTGCACTAGGCATTATATCGACTGTTTGAAACTGTTGCACACGTTTGTTCACTCGTCATGCCGGCTATCTAATGACAGTTATATCGTGTATGCTAGTGCTCTGCCAACTAGACGTGGTCACAATCTTAACATAAGGCCTTTTTTGCACGTACTAACATTTAAAATACAGTTTTTTTTTTCAAGGACTATTGCTTACTGGAACGATCTACCTGGTTCTGTTCGTGAAATGAACATATCAAATTTTTTGGAGTCATTTGAATGACATTACTATCTTTTCTCTCATTCTGTACCCGGTTGTGCTTAGGAGGTGACGATGTTGTTATGTTACTGTTATTCTTTCCTATTGCATTTATGTACCCCACTCCTGCAATAGCCCTGCATTGGGCTGCAGTATTTGGAAATAAATAAATAAAAATAGATAGATAGATAGATAGATAAATAGATAGATAGATAGATAGATAGATAGATAGGTAGATAGATAGATAGATAGATAGATAGATAGATAGATAGATAGATAGATAGATAGATAGATAGATAGATAGATAGATAGATACGCTCGAAGTCGCCGAAGTTCTCTAGGAAATGCTTCGCATTTAACAAATTCAGGGAGCCCTGATGATGAATATGTTAGCAGTAGAGGCCACAGTAAGAAAGAAAACATTGTCGAATAGGTATGCGACCTCAGCCGTAGTCTCAGACCCCATTTTTCCCACTTTTCTTATTTTCAAAGCAGTCTTCAGTTTTGAAATGACGCTTTTCTTTTTCCGGCATTTTTTTTCGCTTCCCAAAGTGTACTTCTGTCTAACGTTTGGCTATGTGTACATCCTATGAGAGAAATTTGTTTTACGCCAAATTTTATTCTTGAGCGCCATATTTATCCTTGAGGGGATCATTATCTTTTTCGCTTCACGAATATTACCCATTCAAAGAAAACGTTTGCAGAAATTAAATGAGAGCACAGAGCTTATAAAGCTCAAATAGAGAGGCCCTTATCATCCCTTGTCTATGTCAACAAACAGGAGCTATCACGGGCCATAAAACGGTTTTCAAATAAGCATCAAGAACTCTAACCCTCATTCGCGGCACAGGTGGTCCCATTGACGCCAGTAATGGCTTCGAACACCATCACGTGACTAGCACTGATAGTTGGTCGAGCTTGGTAAAGGTTCATGATTATGAAACGGCGCAACAAAGGGACGATAAACACAGTATCTGTGTTGATCGTCCCTTCGTCGCGCCGTTTGGTAATCATGAACCATCACATGACTTCATTTAATATGGCAATGAGGATCGAGTTAATGACATAATTTACGTTATCTTGAATCAGCGCCCACTTCCGCATTAGTTTTGTACCACAGAAACACCATTTTATTGCGATGCCAAGTGTATGGACACTCTCGGCGGATTTTCGCCGTTGCCGTCAATGGCATGTCACGGATATGTATATATACAGTTGGAACTCGATTTTAATAATAATAATAATGATATCTGGGGTTTAACGTCCCAAAACCACGATATGATTATGAGAGACGCCGTAGTGGAGGACTCCGGAAATCTCGACCATCTGGCGTTCTTTAACGTGCACTGACATCGCACACTACACGGGCCTGTACCATTTCGCCTCCATCGAAATGCGACCGCCGCGGCCGGGATCGAACCCGCGACCTTCGGGTCAGCAGCCGAGAACTCGATTTTACAAAACCCAGTTTTTCGAATTTCTTGATTTAACGAAGTTCGGATTCCTCCCGCAGTTGCCTATAGGCTTAATGCTGTAAGCCTGTGGGCAAGAGCGTGAGCAGAACTTTTTGCAGGGGGTTGTATCAGGAGGGTGAAAGAAACCCACGTGACTTGTACAGATAAAAAATAAGTGTGGCGCAATCACCCCGCTGGGACGACAACTAAAATACGCGTTTTTTTCACCCTCCCGAACGACTCCCGACTCTCTCCAACCCCCTCTCTGCTCTGACCAACCTCCTCGCTGGCGGGATGCCCGCTTGCCGCCGCCTTGCTGGCGCCACCGGCTTCGAAATCCGTTGGAAAGTTTTGTGTCGGGCGTTCGCGAAGCGTGCGCTGGCCATCTCCCTTCGTCCGATTCATGGTGCTCGCTCGCTTTGTGCTTGTGCGCCGCGGTGTTTTGCGACTCTCGCTGTTCGTGTATCGTGCTTTGTTGCTCAATAATTCCAGAACAAGTCCCCGAAGATGGGGCCGGCCCCCAAAAGAACGAGAGGTGAGCTTACCCTTTGAGACGTAATTTTCATTGTCTCAATTTGAATTCACGTCCATACCGATTAGCATTTTTTTTGCAGCGGGGACACACTTAATGTTTTCAAAAATGACTGACTTGAAAAGCGCACGACGCTGCGTTTACGTCGTTGTACGAACAAACAGTGGACATAAAGCACGTATGCGACGTAACTATAGTTACAAGTTTACAACTGTCATAAAGCCGCGTGCTTAAATGTGTGCTGTCCATTTGCGTCCGGCTAATCACTCGTCATCGCTTATAACCGCGTTTCTGAGGCTCTAGGTAGATGTACGAAACGTTGTACTGCTCTGAGACGAAGAAACAAGTTCGCTTGTGCACGAGTCGAGAGCGCTTTTTATCTCATTGAAACTTTTCTCTTTTCTTCAGGATGGAAGCGTTCTCGAACTATTCAGGAAAGCCACAGCTGATCGGTGCGCCCAGAGGAATGCTGAAGAATTGCAGAATCGGCGCATTTCAAGTACAGATGGCATGAATCCTTCCATATCGTATGTTCATTTCCTCGTATTTTTTATATCACTATAGTTTTTATGAAAATCAACGTTTTTGGAAATAGAGTCAATAAAGTGCGACCAATGTTAGTTATATGTGGAGTTCATTTTGACATTTAAATCTTTATACATTATTATTCTTTTTTAGGTATTTCAACTGATTTCACTGTTTTTGCTATGCGGTCAATGTTCACGTTTGTTTGTTATAGTAATGATGTCATATAAGCCCAATTTTCTGCAATATCGTGCGCATATCAGAAGTTCTTCTGCACTTTTGTCAGTATAAAAATTGTTTTTTTTAATATGTGCCCAAGTGTTGTGTTCTGTTTTTTATGCCACTGTTCTGCAAGTTCTTAACTTAGCTGGGAACTTTCGTGTTGTTCAGTCATCATGAACCTGTGTATGTTAATCTCCTGTTAATCTATTAATCGCTTCTGTTACACTCCCGAGCTTGTATTGCTCCACAATTGATGAAAATGTTGATTTTGGGAAACGAGGACAATAAAACGAGGCCAAAGTCATATTGTGTTCTGAGTGGATTCATTTGTTTTCTGGCACATGCTGCATGGCTGCAGTGTTTACAGAATGCATGATTGCAAAATGCGTGGATTCAAACGCGCAAAGAACGCAAGGCGCAGCACGAGCGAGCGGATTCATTAAAACAAGCGCCGCGCACCCCGCACGGCGCAGCGCGCGCGAGCGGCTTCATGAAAAAAAAAAAAAGGCGCCCCGCGCAAGCGACAAGAAAAAAGAAACAATAAAAAATTGGCCGCGTATCTGCGTGCTTCGCTGCAAATGTCGTCGAAAGACGATAGTCTTGTGCCGACTGCACTGCATGAGCGGCATGAGTACCACAATTTAATAGCTGGGCTAGCCGCTGGGCTCGTTTTTCGGACGTTTTCCGGGCACGCTTAGACGGACGCCGGCGTTTCTCCGCTGAAATTTGGTCGTCGGTCTTTTCTCTACGTTCTCTGATCATGTCTTGTAGAGTGGGTCGTATTTCATCAAGCGGTCATATATGTTTTGCCTTGCCTGAGACAGCGCTCTTCTACGATGAATCAGCCGCATCTGGCTGGCATTGATAAAACAGAAGAGGACGCCATCTACAGCGCTACCGGGGAACATTGGCTTGTGTTGAACTATGCTGCTGCCAGGTGGCAGCACCACAGCGTGGAAGTTAAATCACTGGGCGGAGACTTGTTTGGTACACAGCGGCGCATTTTCAGCGCCGCGTAATAAACACTAGGATCTTTATAATTACGTATCCATAGATTTTGTTTTAAAGGAACACTGTGAATAGTACTAAGGTATTGATGTTGCGCCTCAGGTATGCGTAATATTTGATTTTTAATTGCCCACGCTCACCCGTATGAACACATGCTTTTCGGTCAAGATTGGAGGTCGTAAGGCAAGGGGTTAAACTTTGGCCAGCTACCTGAATCGTGCGACGTGCCCACAAACAGAGAAACAGACAGACAGGCAGACCAAAATTTCTTCGTTTAGGTGTCCCAAGAAAGACTATCGTCTTTAAAAACGGCGCGTGCGACAGAGCTAGGGAAGGAGGAGGCGCGGCTGGTGTTAGCGTTGCCATGACGACGCACACCGTGTGCGCCGCCATTGATGTCACTTGTAACTCTGAATCCCCCCTCGCCAGGGGTGTAACTGAAGGGAAATTTGGCGCTGCCAGCGCTGACGTCAGAATTAAGGCGTCCTATGGGAGGTATACGGAGTAACCGACTCCTGGTTGCATCCGCAAGAAAGGGCGGGGGTAAGAGGAGGACTCTTACTTTCTTCCTTTTTTTTAGCACATGTTGAAGAACTGTGCGAAGACAACATGTTAGAAACATAGAACACGCGCGCACACAAACCGCTTCTTCCAACCACACATGCACGAAGCGCTTCTTCCAACTGTGGTTGGAAGAAGCGCTTCGTGTGTGTGCGTGTTCTATGTTTCCAACGTGTTGTCTTCTTCGCGCAGTTTTTAAACATGTCTTCAAATTCGTTGAACCAACTAGCCCAACAACATGCCTTACTGAAAGGCCCAACAACGGCCTTTCACTGCTGTGACATGACAGGCAAGATTTGTCGATAGTGTGTGAAGTGCGAAATTGAATGGCAATCCTGAAGGCCAGGACTGGAGTGTGCTAATCAAGCGGAGTAGCTCATTGCTATACTGCATGAAAGAAAAATATTATCTGAAATTCCAAGAAGGGCAGCCCCCCCCCCCCCCTGAACCCCCCTTCGGACGCCCATGCCTGTGGGCAACTATATCAAGTGCGGAGCTGTGCGGCTTTCTTTGTTTCTCATCTACTTTCTCTTTCTTTCCTCTCTTTCGATTCTGTTATCTTTTCCAGTTTTTTCTGGTTTTTTCTCTCTGCATTTGTATTTATTTCTATGTTTATTCTTACTTTTTCCTTTCTTTTCTCTTTATATTTCTCGCTTGCTTTCTATTGAAATTTCTCTACGTCATATGTGTTGTCGTGTTTACCTATACTGCATCTCACAAGCTGGTTGCAGCACTACGAAGGCTAGGCCGATTTCAAACAATTACGAAGGCGAGTTCCTCGGCGTTGTATTAATCCGCGCACATTTTTAGCTGTGGCCTAATCGGTTGAGTGCCCGCACCACGACATTATTCACACCTCAGTGGACCAAAGTTCGAATCCGGTCGGGTGAACAGAAAATTTTTTTTAAACTTTTTTTTAAACATTAACCTGCCTGATGCCAAATGCACTACACCGCAGTGTTCAAGAAGTGGGTTTGTTCGTTTGTGTATTTAGAAGGCGTCCGCTACTGCGATTGCTCCTCGCGTAATCCGATAAAAACAACTGAAGGTCGCCTGTTTCTACGGAGTATTTTGTCGTTTTAAAGCAATGCTGTTTATGGTTAACACGTCGGGATTTCGTCATTATTACGTATGCCATAATGCGCAATCCAAAAAGCACGCGTGGTGACATAATTTCTGAATGTCTGTACCTACCAAGCACCCTTGAAGATGTCTAAAACTTTGACCTTACCCAAATTATGTGACGCTTGACTGCTCGACACCCAAACCACTGTGGGGATCTTTATCGCAGGTGTTATTGTGAATAATTATCATTTACAGTTATACAAATAACGTGATGCCACCACTGATTTTTTCCACGATCTACACAAAGTCAGCATGAAACGGACAGAGCCAAATTGTCGGCATGCGTCTTTATTGTACCAGCAGGTTTGTTTTAGATGTGAAGCATCTTATGGCGAAGCTTAATCCGGTGGTGGTGGTGTGCCGCGTGCCCACCCGTAGTGCGCATGCGCAAACCCTTTAAAAAAAATAAAAATAAAAACCTCCTCTCCCCCCTCTCTCTCCTCCAGGCATCCCACCCCGCGGCAACCACACCCTCACTGCGCATGCGCCTCCCCTACTCTCTCCCCCTCTTACACTCCCCCCTCTCTCCTCTAGGCATCCCTGCCCGCGGCGTCTACACTCCCCACTGCGCATGCGCGTCCCCCCTCTCTCTCCTCTCCTACGCTCCCCCTCTCTCCTCTACGCATCCCTGCCCACGGCGTTCACACTCCCACTGCGCATGCGTGTCACCCGCTCTCTCTCCTCTCCTACGCTCCCCCCCTCTCTCGCCTCGCGACGCCGACGCAGGCAGCGTCTGCTAGCGAGTTTCTTGGTTGAAAAAAACCGACTGCTCGCGCTGCACAACCGTTCACTGGCCACCCCGTATATATGGCATTGGATCTTGACCTCCAAGGTGGTGCCGGTGGGAGATTTCTCCTGTGCGTTGTTGAACAATAAAAATTCGCAGCGTGAGCGTTAACTAAAAGCGGAGTGCGGGTCTCTGTGTCCAGTCCTAGTCTTCTGTCTCTCATTTCCCATTAGCAGCGATTGGCATGTTCCAGTAGGAAACACTGCTCCATCACTGCCTGCTTTGCGCCTCCCCAGTTTTCTCTCCTGCGCAACGCTGCGATGAGCGCCAGCGTCAACGCCGCCGCCAGTGTAAGCGTTAGCGCCCGCTGCTTCACATCTACACATGGTTCCCTTTAGCGGGAGATGATGTAATTTTTTTTTTCACGCACAGTTCTTCGCACAGTCCTTCGCAGCACTCCCAGGTCAAAGTCGTCCACTTTCTTTTAGATGCGAAGCATCTTATGCTCGGCGCTCTGTCCGTCCCTCCCGCGTCCCCCGTCCCGTGTCCCCCGTCCCGCGTCCCGCGTCCGGCCACTGTCATGAAGTAGGGAAGCACCCATTATGCGAACCAGAATACTGTAGTATATGAAGACCGTCAACCCTAACACAGTCAACAGAGTCATGGCCGAGAACACAGAGAGGCTGCTTAGCAATGGCTAGGCAGGTGGTGTCTGTCGTCCAGGTTGACCGCATTCCTTGAGTCATGGCCGAGAGCACAGAAAGGCTGCTTAGCAATGGCTAGGCAGGTGGTGTCTGTCGCCCAGGTTGCCCCATTCCTTAATCTTGCTTGCATGCGTTTGGAGGGGGGCTTAGTCCGTCCCTCCTTCCCGCGTCCCACACTACCACAGCACATCCGCGTCCCCTCCCCCCTCTCTCTCCTAAGCTCACTTCCTTTCTCTCCTCTAGGAATCGTCTACTTTACGGAGCCCCCCCCACGTCCCGCACACCCCACAGCGCATGCGCGTCCCCCTCCCCCCCTGTGCTCTCCTACGCTCACCCGCTTCTTCTACTCTAGGAATCATCTACTCTACGGAGCGGCGCATGCGCGTCGTCTCCTCCTCTCTCCTCTAGAAATACTCTACTCTATGGAGCGGCTCCGGCGTCCCACATCGCATGCACGTCCTCTCCCCCCTCTCTCCTCTTGGAATCATCTACTCTACAGAGCGGCTCACGCGTCCCACACCCCCACAGCGCATGCATGTTCCCTCCCCCTCTCTCTCCTCTCCTACGGTGCCCCCCGTGCTTTCCTCTAGGAATCCTCTACGGAGCGGCGCGAACGACAGGTGGTGTGACAGCTGCATACTCCGTTGGGGGCGCCACGGTAGTTCCGCGGTATAATGACGGAGAGCGCGCGCCTCATTCTCTCTCCTGCGCAGCGCCGCGATGAGCGCCCGGACCACTGCCGTGAAATGAGAGCGGCGAATTTCCTCCCGCTCAAGCTAATTATCTCCCCCGCTGCTTCGCATCCACACATGGTTCCCTTTAGCGGGAGATGGGGGATTTTTTTTTTGTGCTGGCGTCCTTTCCCCACCACAACGTTTCTTCGGTGCCAACACTCTGCCCGCCTTTTCTTTCTCAAACATCCACTCGTACAGCGTCCGATCGCTCACCTTTGTTAGTTGTGCAGTCTTCTTAACGAGAAAATTCATGCTGGCTCCTTCTCCGCACTCATTCCGAAGCGTTTCTAGGA
>JALIZH010014061.1:0-22426 GCA_030522465.1 Rhipicephalus appendiculatus | reverse complement strand
GGGAATTAAGTCGTGCAAGCGTTGCTGGCACCGCATGACAACCAGTGTCGCAAATATTCAATTAGCGCAAATCTTTGAAGCACGCTCATAGCTGAGTTGAATTTATTTACCACATACAGTTTTACAGTAAGTGGTTGGGAAGGGAAAAAAAGCTGCATGAAACAGCTTCACAATGGCCCACGTACCAGATTCACTGTGGCAACCCGACGGCAAACACCAAATTAAATTTAGACACAATTCAAACCAAACAATGCACATGCTATACATTGAAAAAAGTTCTACAAAAAGGAAATGTTAATACGAACACATTTAACAAAGCCTAATCAAAATAGAAGTATTGGAGAGAGTACGCACATTTTCACAAGTAATATTGAAATTATTTGGAGTATTTGGCAAGCAAAGCACAATGCCTCAAAACCGTAGTTAGTGCTTGGCCTCGGAGCATACCAATGTTCAGAGTATCCGTTTAGGCGCGTAGAAGGATTTGGTTGCAGATTAGCCAAAGTGCGCATATAACCGCGGCTTTTTATGGTATCAGATCTTAAAGAGAAGGAGTATACGTAGAGCAGGTTTAACCTAGTTTTATATTTAACAAACATTTGTGAAGTCTGGAGGTTAAATTATATAATAAAGATACCTCAATGAAGCACAAAGCCACTTTGCACGCGCGTGAAGCGTGTGATTCGAGGCGGCAGCAACAGATTGCTGAGAAAACGAGGCGTCATCCAGCCCGCGCACAGTGTCCTTCAATGAGAAGCGCCAAGCACACTGTTCGGATAATGAAGAAACATTCTCACTGTTACTCTTACTTTTCCAAACATGCTTCGCCCCGAGGGATAACAAATGCCGTATTGAAACCTTCAGCTCGGTCAGAAAGCCAGTGTAATCTGTGTTCGGATAGCATGAGCGTTAGCTTTCGCCGTTTTCACGCGCCTTCCTTGCCGTCGGACGGGTCTTCCGTTTTTATTAATGAAGCGCTTGGCTATAACTTCCTGGCAAAACAACAGACGGCTACCATTAATACGGATCATTGCTGCAAGCCGAAGCCATGCGCGTCCTCCTCCGAGCCGCCACAATAGCGCAGTCCGTGTCTCAGTCGTCTGATGAACGAACGCAGGGGCTTACGTGGCGACGCCGTAGAACGGATGCGGTCGTTTATCTTGCTGAGAAAAAGCCAGGGAGTCTGCTCTACGTTTCATAAACAACTGCACTGTCAGCCTCAAGGTAATGTGATAACGAGAACAGCTGTCTAACACCTGACAGTGATTTTCACTTATAGAAAAAAAAAAGAAAAGAAAAGGTACGCAACTCAATCGATGGATCGACATTGAATGAATACAATGTGGGTCGTATAACAGCTCGTAGCCAGCATTTGCCCCGATTCAGGCAGTACTGGGCAAAATTAGTCACTGCTAGAGTTCTAGTAGTATGCGAGCAAATAAACTAGTAATGGTCACGTTACTCAGTGAGACGCTGTGCCGTGTTTCCATACTATTTTAAAGACCGCGGTTATCCGGTCTAGACCGGATAATTATCAAAATTGACTATTACGCGATTATTATTTTAGTGCTAAACGTAATAATACCTTGTTGGCAAAACTTGCTATTTCGTTTCATTTATATTATTGCCGATTTATCTAAGTAGTGTAATCACTTGTGCAAATGTTTTTTTTTTTTTTTTTGTCATATTGCACTACAGGGGGGCCAAGCCACGTTTGCGCGACTCCTCTGCCTGATCCACCTCCATTTGCCACTGTGTTGTACGTGTGTTTGTAAACTGATATCAACAAATCAAATCAATTGCACCACGCGAGGAGAGTAACGTGACGTGGGTGGAAACGTCACGCGTGACGTCACTGGTAGAGCGGTACGTCACTGTCATAGGTCGGCAAAACTCGTGGAGCTCACTCAGACTCACTAATGAAATATGTTTCGCGCTTAGGACTCACTCGGACTCAGACTCACCAAAATTTTCCTGAGCCGGACTCACTCGGACTCACACTCACGAAAATCTTCTTCAACCCGACTCACTCAGACTCAAACTCACCAAAACATTACTCACCCGGACTCACTCAGACTCACACTCACGACTCGATCTGAGTCTGAGTGAGTCCGAGTGAGTCGACTCATGAGTCCGTTAGCCTAGAATTAGCCTTCTTCGACCATGGTATCAATGCGCTTTCACACAAATATTTGACGTAATCGGTGCTCTTTTTGGCGCCTTTTGATATAGTATACGTTCGAATACGAGTAATGAGTGCTTGCAAACCAGTAAGGTGATTTTTATTGAAACAGATGACAACATCAGATATAAACTGAACAAGAAGGGAAATCTGGACTCTTCTTCTACGTCTTCGTCTTATGTTGTGCTGTGAGCTGATCAAAATGAACATCAGATATGTTTATGAAGAACGTCCCTGGAAAAGTCGGCGGGGGACAGCTCAAGGCAACCCCCTACATAATTCACGCCTCTGATCAATAAATATTGAAATGGTGTATAAACGATACTCCTTTAAAATACGCTTGAGCAGGCGTGAGTATAAACGTGAATCCAGGCAAGGCTTATAGTAATGCAGAATATGAGGGAATAGGACCATAGGTCGGCAAAAAAAAAGTGGAACTCACTCAGGCTCACTCAAGAAATATATCTTGCGCTTTGGACTCACTCGGACTCACACTCACGAAAATTTTCTTCAGCCAGACTCACTCGGACTCAGACTCACCAGAATATTACTCACCCGGACTCACTCAGACTCAGACTCACGGCTTCATCTGAGTCTGAGTGAGTCTGAGTGAGTCGACTCATGAGTGAGTTCGCCGACCTATGGTCACTGTTGACTCTGGCTCTGGCAGTTGGGAAGTTGGGCAAATAGTAAGAACTGCGAAGCAGCACGACGCTTGTTACTAGTGTCATAAGTGTGCGCAGGGTTCCTCTTCAGGGGGGGGGGGGGGGGGGGGCGAAGGTTTTTCGCGGCGCACCCCCCCCCCTCGTTATTAGGTCAATGTATGGGGCAGGCTTTGCGCCCCCCCTCTTTTAGGTTAATAGAGGGGGCGGCCGCCCCCCCCTGCCCCCCCCCCCCTCTTCCCCATCGTGCGCACGCCTATGACTACTGCCCCACTCCCTCCCCTACCCAGCGCCACGGGCGAACCATTGATACCATTTCAAAATAATGATACTTATTAACGTTAAAACAAAGTGAATGCAAGCCAGTTGGTATGTATCCATTGCTAAAGACAGCGCGAAGTAGACACGGACAAGTATACACACGGTCCTGTGTGCATTCTTGTCCGTGTTACTTCGCGCTGTTTTTGGTAATGCTTATGAACGTCTCCTTTCATTCAAATTTGCCTGTGGTATGACGTCGCTCGAGACGTTTCTGCTGACGTGACAGCGACTGAAAGCACAACTAAGGTTTTCTGAAGGTATGGAAACAAGCGACGCTATGTTGAGACTGCGCCGCCTTAGGTATCGGCCCAGATTTTTATTTCGTCAGAAATCGGACACCGGACATCGTCGTACACAGTTTAAAAATGAGAGTAAAAGATCGGTAGCTAGACATTGTTATATATAAAAGAATTTGGCAGATCCCAAGTACCATGGGAATCGATGTTATGCGAAGCATGCGGAGGTAAGGTGACTAGGTTGTAATTTTTATTATTGAGCGAAACGTTATGAAATGACGCTAAAGATACGCACAAAATGTTGTACGCACAGATATATGTTAAACAGTGGCATATATTTCATATAACCAGTCGTTTACAGTTGCGTAATGAGGCCGACAGAAGCATGGGTATTACCAACACCAGAAGCGGTAAGCTGATATGTAGCGCTTGTGATTGCGAGAACGGTAGTCCTGGGTAGTGCTACGTAAACCAACTACAGTGGATGACGCGTAAGTATAAGATTGACGTTAACCCGACTTGACTCCTTCATCATAGAAGTACGTATGTAATGTTTTGAACATTAGATAGCCGGCACTACAAACACAATTGACGTTTCACCAACAGTACGCCTGCATACGGTTTTTTTCCAAAGCAGTTTCCAGACCTGACGTGGCTCTGGGGTAGAATACTTGATTGCCGCGCAGATTGCGTGGGTTCGATTCGTGGCTCTGGATGTATCCGTGACGTCACGCCAGCCGAAGCCGCCGTTATCACCACTGCTTCCTCTCCTTCCCTTCCCCTTAACCCCTCTCGCACAACGCTACATTAAACCGCGCTATCGCAATAAACTTTTGTCTTGGCCCAGCCACGGCCCCGGCGTGTTCTTTCAAATGGCGACGAAGATGGGCGAAAGCGGGGCGTCAACTCCGTCCGTCATGGCCGCCGCACCCACGGGAGGATACGCCAGCCCGCCGCAGTTCGACGAGACGAGCGACAAGTGGCCCGCGCACCAGGTTCGGCTGGAAGCCTTCTTTGAGGGTAATGGCATCACGGAAGACAACAAGAAGCGGGCCCTGCTGGTGACTGCACTGTCCACCCACACCGTCGACGTACTGAGCGGACGTTGTGCTCCGGATAAGGTGAATGAACTGTCGTACCCACAAGTGATAGCCTTGCTTAAGCAGCACTTCTCGCCGCAACCGAACGAGATAGCACAGTCTTATAAGTTCTTCACCCGCAATCAGCTGCCCGGCGAACCGGTCAAGGATTTTATCGTGGCGATTCGACAGATAGCGGACACCTGCAATTTTGGTGCTTCGTTGGATAGAATGCTAAGAGATCGCATCGTGTGTGGTCTGCACAACGTCGGAGTGCGTCGGCAGCTACTCGCGAAACCACAGCTGACGAGGAGCGAAGCGGAAGAAATTGCAATATCTACCGAAATGGCCGAGGCCAACGCGCAAGAGATAGTAAGCCCCACCGCTGAGGCAAGTGTGCATGCGCTGGGAGGCCAGTCCTATCGCCCACGAAGCCGGCCACAGATTGTTGCATGCTACCGCTGCGGAGAAAAAGGGCACGGACCCGAGGATTGCCGCTTCCGCTCGGCGTCATGCTTCAAGTGTAAACAACGAGGTCATATCGCTCGAGCCTGTTGCCGCCGTGGGAGTGGGTTCGGGGTGGTACCACCAGAACGCCAAGTACACGCCTTGTCGCGGGAGGAAGACACTGGCACGGACGGCATGTTCGCGCTGGAGGCAGCGGACAGTCACATCGGCCACGTCGGCATTACGCAACCCATCGTGCGCACCTTGGATTGTGGTGGGGTTCCAGTGAACATGCAGCTCGACACAGGCTCGCCGGTTTCGGTCATCACGTGGCCCACATATGAGCGGAACAAAACAGTGTGGCCGAAGCTGCGTGGTTCGCCATTGAAACTCACCTGCTTCCTGGGACGGCTTCCAGTGCGGGGACAACTTCAGCTCAAGGTTTCGTGCGGAAACCGGTCGACGGCTGGATCTCTGCAAGTCCTTGGTTGCTCCGGCCCAAACCTCTGCGGACGCGACCTGATTCAAGCGTTCCACATGCTCGAGGCACCGGTCATGAACGTGAACACGGCAGGTGAGCAACTGCCGTTACTCGGTGCTGACGACGTTAACGTGGACCGGTTGCTAGCAGAATTCGCTGATGTGTTCGCGCCAGGTTTAGGGCTCATAAAAGGGCCACCGGTACACTTCGAGACGGGAGAAAACGTGGTGCCGAAATTTTGGAAAGCACGCGAAGTTCCGTATGCTTTTCGGCCAAAGGTTGACGCGGAACTGGACCGCCTTTCGGGCGCGGGTATTATTGTACCGGTGCCTCATGCGGAGTGGGCGGCGCCAGTGGTACCGGTAGTGAAACGGAATGGCTGCATCCGCCTTTGCGGCGATTTTAAGCTAACGGTCAACAAAGCCTGTCGCACTGAGCAATATCCGTTGCCACGGGTGGAGGATATCCTGGCTACATTAAATGGCGGTGAAGTTTTTACCACGATAGACTTGCGGGAGGCATACAACCAGCTTCCGTTGGATGAGGAAGCCATGCAACTCACGACCATAAACACGCAGAAGGGACTGTTCAGCTTTACGCGCCTGCCTTTTGGAGTGGCGTCCGCGCCAGCCGTGTTCCAACGGCGTATGGAGACCATTTTGCAGGGACTTCCGGGTGTTCAGGTCTACCTAGACGACGTCATCGTGGCAGAGAAACGCAATGACTGCACCACCCTGCACGAAGTATTCAAGCGTTTCCGGGAATACGGCGTGCGCCTGAACGCAGACAAGTGCAAGTTCCGCCAACCAGAGGTGGATTTTTTGGGGCATCGAATCAGCGCTCGAGGTCTTCAACCAAAGACGGAAAACATAGACGCCATCCTTAAGGTTCAGGCACCACGGAATTCCGCAGAATTAAGGTCCTACCTCGGCATGGTAACATACTACCACAAGTTTCTTCCCAATGCATCGACCGCCATGGCACCCCTATATCAACTACTCCGGAAGGAAGCTAAGTGGAAGTGGGGTACCGCTCAACAGCAGTCATTCAGCAGTGTGAAAGACCTTCTGAAATCCGCAGACTTTCTGGCGCATTTTGACCCACACAAGCCGCTGGTCCTGGAATGCGATGCCTCCCAGGACGGAATCGGCGCAGTGCTTTCACACGATGTCGGGGGGCGGGGTACTTCGGCCCATAGGGTTCCGCTCTCGGTTATTGACTGGAGCTGAGAAAAATTACTCGCAGCTGGAGCGTGAAGCCTTGGCACTTGTGTTTGGTGCGTCGAAATTCCGACAATACTTGCTCGGCAATACTTTCACATTGATGACGGACCATAAGCCGCTTGTTGGACTTTTTCACCCAGACAGGCCAGTGCCCGTGATGGCCGCGGCGCGAATCCAGCGATGGGCCCTGCTGCTGAGCGCAGACGATTACGTCATCAAACACCAGCCCGGGAAACACAATATTCCAGCCGATGCCCTCAGCCGACTCCCCACGTCAGCAACTTCCCAGCCAGAGACGCAGGAAGAAACTGTGGACGGTGAGTATGTGCTGCTCACGGAGACCCTCAATGATGGTGTCATGTCTGCGAAGCAACTGGGCACTCTCACGGAGCTTGATGACGATTTAGCAAAGGTGCAAAAATGGGTGCAGGAGGGATGGCCAAGAAATTTGGGGCCTAAGGACCAGCACTTGATGCCATACTTCAACCGGAAAGCTGAGATAACGGGGAGTTATGGGCTTCTCTATTGGGGCCATCGAGTGATCGTCCCTAAGAGTGCCCGAGCAGTAATGTTACGTCTGCTGCATGATACTCATCAAGGGATTTGCTCAATGAAGCGACTAGGGCGCTCCTTGATGTGGTACCCCCGGATCGATAATGACATTGAGCACATGGTTAAGTCCTGCACCAGTTGCATCCAAGCTGCCCCGATGCCCCCAAAGAAACCCCCCTGTTGCGTGGCCGGAAACGGATGAGCGTTGGTCGAGGCTGCATATCGATTTTGCGGGGCCGATCGATGGTCACATGCTACTGATTGTGGTGGATTCACATAGTAAGTGGATAGAAGCGATACCCATGAAGAGTTCCACCACACACGCCACCATAGAGGCTCTGCGCACCTTGTTCAGTACATTCGGGTTGCCCCGGACGCTGGTATCCGATAATGGCCCACAGTTTACGAGTTGGGAATTTAACACCTTCACGAAGCTGAATAACATAGTACACCTCCGAACAGCACCGTATCACCCCCCAGTCAATGGGCTCGCGGAGCGAGCGGTTCGGACTGTGAAGTATTCATTGAAGAAGAATGTAGAAGGGTCACTGAAAACCCGCCTGGCTAGGATTTTGCACAGGTACCGCAGGACGCCGCAGGCCGGGGGCCGGACACCAGCGCAACTCCTAATGGGCTACGATCTTCGCTCCAGGCTGGACAACGCAGTGTCCATTCCGCCCTCACCAGTTGACCGTCCCCCCCCTCGATGGGTGGCAGCCCGGGGAGCCAGTCTGGGTGAGGAACTTTGGGCGAGGCGAGCCGTGGACTCCAGCCAGCATTACATCGACAGACGGAGCCCGCCTGGTGAATGCTGATGGTCCGGAGGGGGGAAACCATTCGGCGCCACAGCGACCAGGTGAAGCCACGGGAGTTGGAGCATGACCAGGGAGAAGCCGGTGACTCTCGGTGCCTCGAAACTGCCGCCGGGGCCGGCGGGGCCCTAGCAGGAGGAACACCGAGGCGAGCGCCAACAAGGAGCGAGATCGCCGGGAGCCCCTCAACTCCGGTGTTGCGTCGCTCGGGCCGGCAACGCAAACCCCCAGACCGTTACTCACCGTAGGGGAAGCGGAATGATGTATCCGTGACGTCACGCCAGCCGAAGCCGCCGTTATCACCACTGCTTCCTCTCCTTCCCTTCCCCTTAACCCCTCTCGCACAACGCTACATTAAACCGCGCTATCGCAATAAACTTTTGTCTTGGCCCAGCCACGGCCCCGGCGTGTTCTATCAGGTATTACCAACACCAGAAGCGGTAAGCTGATATGTAGCGCTTGTGATTGCGAGAACGGTAGTCCTGGGTAGTGCTACGTAAACCAACTACAGTGGATGACGCGTAAGTAAAAGATTGACGTTAACCCGACATGACTCCTTCATCATAGAAGTACGTATGTAATGTTTTGAACATTAGATAGCCGGCACTACAAACACAATTGACGTTTCACCAACAGTACGCCTGCATACGGTTTTTTTCCAAAGCAGTTTCCAGACCTGACATGGCTCTGGGGTAGAATACTTGATTGCCGCGCAGATTGCGTGGGTTCGATTCCTGCTGGGACTCTGATTTGTATTCTTTGCATTCGCCGGGTCAACGCTACCGTTGTCAGTTTTCTTAACGCTCTCGAATTTAATTTACCAATGTCCGTCCTCGCCGTTCCTGGGTAGATATAAATTGTCAAACACCAGTGGCTCATACCCGTATTCTGCGGCCCGTTGTATACGGGTATGAGCCACACGTGTCTGGAGAAATGAGTTTGACGACGTACGCGACGGGATTTTCACGTTATTCATACCACGACGAGCGAGACATATTCGTCAAATCCTCTTACCCTCCCATACTAACTTTGGTCGACCTCAAGTTAAGGAGGCGATCGCCAGAGCACCCAGACGTAGGGGGGATAGATAGATAGATAGATAGATAGATAGATAGATAGATAGATAGATAGATAGATAGATAGATAGATAGATAGATAGATAGATAGATAGATAGATAGATAAATAGATAGATAGAAACGCCAAAGTGCTTGCAGTACGCAAAGAAATGCTTCGCATTTAAAAGAGGACAGTGTAAGTTGAGAGTCATTCAATACATTAGAGGTACGAGGTTCGTAGTGGAGGATCGTGAATATGCTTTCTCGGTAATTGACAAGACCGGGTGCCCAGGAAAGACATATCTTTCTTTGTAGGATAGTCAGAATTTTGTGATGAGACCCGTACATCTAGTCCTATAGATATTTCACCTCCTCATCTGGGTATGTGTTGCAATAAGTGCCACTGGGAAGTGTGTCATTGGTGTGTTCAATCTCGTTGCCAACGGGAAGGGGACAACATGAGCCATTTGAAGAGCGACACTTTAATCAACTAACCGATGACATTATGCATGCATTTCTTTTTGCGTTTCAGTGCAGTCCACAGCACTGGTATACGGGAATGGACTTTCAAGTTTTCGCAATCACGCTGTACTGCGCATACAGGTTAAAAAGGCAAGCTTTTTCTCTTTCTTGCTTCGACAACAATACTACTGTTAAGCTCGTGCTTAAACGTGGCGGTGAGCTCAAAGCTCCAATGGTGTTTTGTAACATTACGTTATAATAACATCTGCGCACCTCTCGAGAGGCACGCAAACATTTCCAGGGATATCGTTAAGAAATTTCAATCTCTTATAAAACAAATGAAAGAATCAAGATTATCGAGGAATGGCACTTGCCCCTTCGCTACAAATGCGCGACATTGAAACCATTCGTGCTTGATCGACGAGTTACAGGGCTACGCAGCGAAAGGTTGAACTAATGAACTGGTGCAGCACATTTGCACGACTCTGGTGTCACGGGTACGGGCTAACATTGCTCGCTTTATTGCTTGGTCCTCGTCGTTCGTGAGTCTCGCATCAGAGGCAATAGTGTGTGTAGAATTATTCATTTCTTTCCGCTCACGTTCTAATATAGTGACAAAATTATTGCCCGAGTAATTATCACGATGTCGACTACGCGCCCCAGGACAAATAATATAGCTAAATTATACTCTCCATTACGAAATAAGGCTTTTTAAAGTTCATCTGATGTGTTAATTTCAGGTGTTCATTTCACGTGTTCCTTGTCCGCGTATTTTTCGCACAAAAATTATCCGCTACTTATCTACCGACAAGTGCGTCCGTCTGTATTGCTGCTATCGCATTCTTTACCCGCCAACGTGGTCTAGTGGTTATGGGGCTCCACTGCTTGCCAGCAGGTCCCGAGATCGAATCCCGTCCGCGGCGGCCGCATTTTCGATGGGGGGCGAACATGCTTGAAGCCCGTGTACTTAGATTTGAGTGCACGTTAAGCAACCTCAGGTGGTCGTCGAAATTTCCGGAGCCCTCCGTTACGGCGTCCGTCATGATCATATTGTGGTTTTGGGACGTGAAACACTAACAACTAATTAACTATTTGCATTCTTTCAGGAACGGCAGTAAACGACCACTCTTCATTATCATGGGCCTATCGACGCTCTTCACCTACGTCCAGAACCACATGCTGGAGCTTACCCCGGGACTGCTGTATTACACTCCTCTGGGAAGGTGACAGTGAAATCCCTAACGTCTTACAAATTCGTGTGTGTGACACGTTAACCTTGGTGTTTAGAATAAATGTTAGAATGTAAACTAAAAGAAAAATTTAGTTCTCCAACACCTATTCATGTACATAGGAACAGGGCACTTGTTTTGCTTGGTAACCACGGAAACAATATTATTGAAAAAACTATTGAATTAAAAAACGAAAGCTAAAATATACTTTTTGCATAAAGAATATTGCTTTAATAAAGTCATTAATTGTTTGAAAAATGTGGTTGAAAAGTGCGAAATTTCAGAAAAACGAGACAAAATTTTCAGCATCGTAATTGAACAGTGGGAAACGATATCAGAATCATATAAAATGTACCTTATACTAATGCACGTAAGTGAACAAAATTTGTATTTTATAAACTGCTCTGCAATGTGCCGTTAAATTGACGGCAGACAATTTTCAAAGCCCTCATTGTGGACGTTGAAACACATTCAAGTGAGATATAAATTTATGCATTAAATCTATCAACTCTAGATGCTCTAGCAGATCAAATTTACGGAACTGCGATATCCATTTCTGGCACAGAATTGCGCATTTGTGAACACTGCGTTTTTTTATTTGTTTGAAACTCGCAGATATCCGCAAATTTTTTGCAAAAAGCTTGCATGGGTCAAATCAGTATTCTACTTCCTGGGGTTACAAAAACTTACCCTAGCGAGTTTTAGCTGAATTTTTGATTAAATCGGTTCAACTTTAAAGATTGCTTCATAAGAGTTTCGCATATTTTACGTGTTTTTTTTTTCTCGAGAAAGTGCAGCAGCCCTGGTTTCTGGTTTTTGCACCGCGCCATCGATTTAATGAGTTTCAACAAACGTCTCCATTCCCCCGCAGTGCATAAATCGTATTTTTTCAGCACACTATCAGATATTTTTATGATAATAAAAACGACGATAACGACACTGTATTACGTACGCGAAAAGTTATCGCAGCTTTACGCGAGTTTTCATTTAGCGATATATTGAGATAAATGATTTTAGAGAAGTATGTACGCACGCAAATTACAGACTACATCTTATTTTTATTTTTTAATATAATATTGTTATTAGTGTTTTTTTTTTCTTATTTTAGTTTTCTCTAACGTGTTGTTTTACTTAAAAAAAAGGAATCTTCTGCTTCGGCAGCGCGACAAGAAGTTTCAGCCATCGCTTTACTTTAATTTGCTACTCCTTCTTTATTTTTATATTTCGTTTATTCCTATTATTTTCTGCGGATTCTGCGGAGGAGAAGCTTGAGAAGTTTAGGTGGTCTCTTCCTTGTTTATTTTTTTTTTGTTTATCTTATGCAGTTTTCATTTTTATTTTATATCTCGGGGACGAATGCCCCAAGGTAATCCAACCAATAATCGTGATGTAGCGCGAAAAGACAATACGGACACGGAGAACCACAAACCGTGTGTCCAAACTGTGTCCGTATCCTCCTTCCGCGCTACATCATGATTAGTAGGAAACACCAACTAGCCCAACAACAAGTCCTTCTGTAATCCAACCAGCCTCGGCAAAAGAACAGCGTCGCATAGCTTGAGGCACGCCAGCCAGGAAATCTATCACTGTACTCGCTCTCGCAGTTACGGCGAGGGACAATGACAAACGACGCCCAAACCAGGAACGGGTACCTAAGAGATGCGCTCTCAGAGAAAAAGAAACAGCAGCGCTACGGAAAACACCTCGTTGAAGAATGCGCACTTCACCATCAGCTGAAATGTACGAAGAAAGATGAGCCGCTTTTAATTCTCAGGACTGAGTGACGTAATTTCGGTCGCACAGTTTACTCCTCCTATACACGCGTTGCTACTAGTTCGTCGTTAGAATAATAGGTTCAAGTGGCGTGAGCAGATTAGTCGGCTTTGATCGGTACAAGCGAAGTATGCATGCGGATTGTCGGCTCACTGCACGAACTTCGAGTTCTCAGTTTATAATTAAAACGCGATCAAGCGAGTTTTCTACAAACTACAGACGATCACCACGAAGCAAAGGCCGCTAATATCCAATATTTCTCCTTTACACTCCACAGAAACAACTATGCCGGTTTCGTCTATTACATGCCTTACACCCACATTCCGAGCTACTGCCTAGGAGTTCTCGCTGGCTACTACTACACGAAACAGCCTTCACGGAAGCTGTCTAGGGTAAGCATAAAAGAAAGTGAACTTAATTATCTCTTCGTTTTTTTATTATCCCATCTGCATTCTAAAGTTGTATGAACGGTTAAAATCTCTTGTGACATTTTGTCAGGCAGTCTTTCTCTTATCGATCGTTCTAGAACCGCACAGTCGGCGCACAGATATTAAATAAATGAATATAGCGAAAGTTTGAAAGCAGAGGCGGTATAACTGAAGGAGTCTCGCACTGTACGTGGAGGAAGAAAGCCCCGCACCTGAGGAAGTCTTTTACAGCGAAAGCTGTTATGAGACCACAACAACGGCCGTTTTTGGCGCCGTAGTAGACCACCGCCGCCGGTGTCCGCACTAAATAAGAAAAAAATATCGCACTAAATAAAAAAAAAAGAACGAAATCAATGAAAAATATTCTGGAGAGAACGGGATTCGAACCCGGGCCCTCTGCGTGGCAGCCCAGTATACTACCACTGAGCCCCGCAGTTTTTTTCTTTTTTCTTTACTTCCGGTTGAACGTCACACACACGGGGACAAGATAATTATATTACACTGCACAATAAACATGCCCAACAAAAATGACACAACGTTGTTTATGCAGTGCTTGGCGGCCGTGGTGGCCTTTGTTGTGTCATGTTTGTTGTGACAGAGCTACGCAGGTGCTTGGAAAACATTTGCAAACAGAACCTATGCAGGCTTCATATCTGGGGAAGAAATCGCGTTAACATGAGTATAATACAGCGTTTTAGAAGAGTAAAATAACATCCAGGTGTCACACAACGCGAATTGCTTAACGAGTGGGTCGTTGAATGCTTCCAACCCATTACAAAAGCCTCAGGCATAATTCTTCATCGTCATCTGCCATTACATCAACAAAATGGACATAATGCCTCACAGGTGTGTAGCGGATACCACACTTCTCCGAAGAACGAATAATGGCGTAGTAGGTTCCTCCCTACTTATAAAAATTATCACGATTTATGGCGTAGTGTGTGCCATGAAAGTGTACCCGCAGTAGTTGACCTACAAGTGCTTAAAAAAGGATCTAGAAAGGCCGCTCTTCCAGGTTTCGCTGTGGCTGTGCTGCGCGTCCCGGGCAGGCCTGGCGCCCAGGACGAAGGCTAAAAAAAATTTTTTGTTTGTTGGTTCCTTTCACTAGAAGGTAAAAGGACAAATGCGACAGATTTTGCGGCACTGTTTGTAAGCGTTTCCTACAGGCGGTGTCGAAATTTAAAATGATGCAACTACATGAGAACTTCACAGATTTGAAGAACGAAAAAGCAATCACAAGTATCTAAAGAAGCGCAGCGTTCATGGCAATATCACAGACAGCGAAAACTATATGTAAGCACCTTCTTTTTAACGAAACATACTCAGCTGATCACTTCTGAAAACAATGAAGCTGTACGTTATATACATTGAAATGAGAAAGTTTACCGATTATGTAAAACTGTTTCGCAGTTTTTACACTCTTATCCGCCCTTGGCAATATTTTATATGTCGTATACTTCAGATTTAATGTTCTTCATTTAAGTCTCCTCTGATTTACCCTTGTGAAGCAAAGGGCCCTATATAGTAAAAGCAGCTTACTGATATCATTTCATCCACAGGAAAGACCTCTATGAATAAGAAGATTGAATTCAATAGCGTTAAATAGCCCGCGTGTCGCAGAGATTCCGGTGTCGGAGTTAATATGAGTTGACATTAGTACATCGCGCACGACAGTCAAACGAAACGACAGAACAAAACCGATGCGTGGCTTCATCGCACGCACGGTGCGGTAAAAAGACACACGCCATCTTCAGTGGTGGTTTAAAGGCGCTCAAGACTTCCCAGTCGTATGAATGGGGAGAAAAAACGACTACGAATTTTTTTAAAAACATAACGTGTAATTACGTGGTCATTATTTTACCTAAACCATAGAAAGTTTAACAATGCTTGTAAGCTGACTGATATATGTAACAATCGCGCTCACTGTTCAGCTTCTCGCTTCTAAATTTACGTTTGTTTCTTTCGTACAAGCGAATGGTTTTTATTAACCCGCAGCTGATCTACAGAAACCCCCCTGTGTCGCAACAAGAACACATTTCGTAAATGTTCAAATATATCTGTACGCACTTTCTTTTTTGCATCCCAGAGTATAATGCTTTGAATGAGTGGTTGAATGACTGAGACTGGGATTGCTCCACAGCGGAAAGTGGCCATCCTTTGGGTTGCAGCGCTTGCCGCCATCGGAATATCCCTGTTCGGCACAATTCCTGTGGACGGGAACCGAACAGCCGTCCCGGGTCGCCACGGCCATCTATGCCGCCACTACTCGTATACTCTTCTGCGGGGGGCCTCGCATGGTTGATGTACGCCTGCCTCACAGACCGCGGCGGTGAGCAAAAGTCACTTCATGCACGCAAAGGAGCTTCGTAGTAGCTTCATATAGAGGACAGGCTTCACAAAAGGAAAAAAATAAATAAAAATGCTTCAAGTGTCGACTCCATGAAGTAACACTACACGGTCTATAGAGTAGTTTTGAGCTCCTAAGATCATTTGCACGTCGCGCCTGCAACAGTGTTCAGCATTAAACGCGTTGAACACGGGATGCGCGGCGTTGGCTGAGAGGGTTTTACTCTGGTGTATAATTACTTCACAATGTCAAAAGAAAAAAAAAAAACAGCCGTCAAAACAGCTCTACCGATAGCAATGTTCGCTTGCGTTTACGTTTACATTTATTGCATATTTCATTGTATGATTGTAGCTAGGCGATAACTGATCCCCCCTTAATGCGAACATTATTGTCACTTAAAATGAAAACAGAACCCGCTTTAAGGCTCCTTACGAGCCTTAAAGGGGTGGTGCCATCAAATTTCCAGGCTATAACAAGCCTGTTGTGGGTTTCCTCTGCATGCAACGACAGTCCACACGAAGGGTCGGACACAGCAAACGTTTAGAATATATTTTAATTCACTTGCAAAATGTACCTAAATGCTCATTCTCCCGATCGATGCCCATCGCTAGCGCATCAAAACTGACGTAGCTCTATAGAAAGGACAACGAAAGTTGTAGTGACGTCACACCAGATTTGTAGTGACGTTAGTGACCTCCGGACCTCTGCCACCTCCGAAACGTACGTACCGGCAAAGCATAGGTTGCTACATCACTCGCCGAGTTTCGATCGCTTCCTGGCTAAGTGCCGCGCATCTTAGCGCGAGCCTTGTGTGGTCACGTGACCAAGTCTCCTACACTTCTACGTCACTGCCCAACTTGTCGCCCAGAAACCGAAACCGAAAGTTGTCCACATAAATAAGGCGATATTGAATAATTTAGCGAGAATACGTGAATCTTGGAGCGTGTATCATACTTCCTAGAGCTATAAGAAAGGCTGGCAGCGAAGAACGCGCAAGCCACAAATTTGGTGGCACCACCCCTTTAATGATTAGGCCGATCGGTACTAACTTATTTACGTAACGGCGCGACCTTGGACAAAAACATAAACGAAAGAGTAGACAGGTGAGCACAGGTTGCTGTCACTCTTTGGCTTATGGCTTTGTCTAAGTTGCATTGTTATCTTTTACAACTTTGCCATGGTTAATTAAAAGTTAGTTCCAGGTTCATTTCGGTAATTTTACGCAAACAAAGAAAGGCGAAAGAAGTAAAAAAAAAAGAAAACAGTGAAAGAAAATGTTACAGAACCAAAATAAAATAAAAGGAAGAAATAATAACTAAAAATTGGAGATTAGTAAAAAAAAACTGGGGAAGGACGGAGCATGTAGGGAAGGGTGTTTCAGCTGCATTAACGTGAGAACTGGGGAGGGGCGAAGCATGCGGTGTTTTGAGAGAGGTTTCTTTGATGAGGCACTAGTGGTGCCAAGGCTGAAAACGGGCATGCACGGAAGGGTGTTTCCGCTCCACTAACGTCGTCGGAAATCTGCGTCGGAATGCAGTTTTCCCTAAGGAAGGCGTTTCTTCTTCTTCTTCCCTACATGCCCGGTTTCAGTTCCCTACGGCATTGTAGGGAAGGGTGTTTGTGCTCCACTACCGTCGTCGGCTATTTTTTGGGCTAAATGTTGCCTTCTTCATTTTCAGTGGGCCGGTGGCGAGTAGTGAGATTTTACCCCATTTTCGGGGCGCATACCCGTTTACGATTGACCGTGACTACATGGCACATCGTGACGATATTAGACGCCGACAAGCCGAGACCCCCTTGTGCTTCGCACCTAAAAGGAACAATAAAATATGAAAGACGCGTCGTGGCAGACAATACATCGAATAAGACTAAAAAACATGGAACATTGTCTTATCCGAATCGCCATTTAATATATAATTTGCCTCTGTTTTTTTATGTTTTCAGAAACGCAAATGTTCCGTATTGGTGCTTTTTGTGTTCTTGTTTTGAAATGACGATCCATCACGTCTGATACGCAGGGTTTGTGACCGATGTCCTGGCGTGGCCCGGATGGGCCCCGATCAGCAGGCTTTCCTACAGTATTTACATCATTCACGACTTCATGCTCTATTACCAGTGGGTCACTTTCCCTAGCAGAGTCAACGGCGGCTACTATTTCATGGTAAGTACTCGGACCGTACTCCAAGTCCTGAATTCTACTGCGAGTGATAATCTTAGAGCGCATCGCGTTGTTTTAATCGTAATGTTGCGCACGAGAAGTGCGTCAAGCGACAGTCAAAGAACAAGGATGACGCATCGATTTTGATACGGTGCATGAGGCGAAGTGAAGCATAGCGACCCATTGCATTTCCTACGAAACAAATTTTAGAGGGAACTCTCGTGCTGAGATAATGCAGCTGGGATGAATACAGGGTCATCTTTCTAAACCGTTCGAAGTAAATTAGTTGCGTCCTATTACACATGCATGCGTCTCGTCTCGAAAGGGTATGGCAGTTGCACTCTTGGGCGTTTGTATTTCGCTTTCGCAGGAGAAATTGAACGCGATTCATCACTCTGAAAAAATTACCAGTGGCCACTTTTTTTTTTTGAGAGACACAGATAGAGAGAGAGAGAAATACGTGAAAAGGGACAACAGGGTGGTTAACCTGGTTTTAATAACTAACCGGTTTGTTACCCTGCACAGGGGTGAGAAAATAGGGGTCCGAAAGAGGGCCCCGATTTACCCACCCTCGCTATTTCTTTTTTTTTTTTTTTTTAGCCGAGCTCTTCGCAGGAAGGACTTCAATCATCCCTCTCAAAAGCCGCGAGCCTGTCTCATTTAATTAAGAAGCTTATTATCTCAATTGTCATTAGTACTGTCATAATGAGTGTTTCTACTTCTTTTTATATGTCTGCCACCAAAGAAGATTAACTATGAAAGTAGAAAGCAAATATGGACATATTATTTTGGAGGGTTTTCGGTGACATTTCTAGAAATAACCTCTACACGTACATATAAGAGATTCTGCGTGCCAAAATCCGCGGTATGACTTTGAGGCACGAGTAGTGGGAGCCTCCGGTTAATTTTAACCACCTGGTTTTTTTTTAAGGGACACCTAATTGTATGATCTAAGTGCACGGTTGTTCTAGCATGAGCCCCCATCAAAACGTGGCCGCCGTGGCCCGGCAGCCGCATTTTGATGACGGCGCAATACGAAAACGCCCGAGGGGTGCTGCGGACAAACCATTGTTACCGTTATTTTCCAATCAGAAAGTGCATTGAGAATTATTTTTGGTGTTTGTTTCAGTGAGCCATGCATCCTAGTCTTGCAGACGACTATAGCTTAGGTATGAACCCCGTTTGATGCTAGCTATGAATTTCACGATGCGTTTATTGATTGCACTGATCCCGCGAGGCCTATTGCCCGTGTAACAGGCACAGTACATTAAAAAGAGCCTTGCACCGTTCTGCACCTGCACTATGGTCGACAATTTCGCTCCGACATTCAGCCTACAGCAGCAATTTCATGCTGAGGCGTACAGCAAGCTTATTTTCACCAATATGATTGCTGTAGCTCTAAAGTTGTATAATATTTTTTTAATTGCGGACCACTTAAGAGGGCCAGACTGTTATGTGCAGTCGTCGTCACTTGGCGTAACGAACAATGTGTATCACATTGACCGCGCGCTCGCGTCAAGAAGTCTGTTCTTCGAGCGCCTTGATGATGCTAACTTATCATCATCAACAAAAACAAACCAAAAAAAAAAAAAAACTAGTGCTCTTGGCGTAACGCAGGCAAAACCACGTATAAAACTAGACAAAAAAGAAGAGGAAGCAAGCGCAAAATAGAAGGAGAGAGAAAGGGAAAAATTGGAATAAAAATAGAAATAACAAGGAAGAGAAGGAAATAGATAAAGAGAGAGGAAGAAATACATAGAAATAAAAATAGAAAAAAAGGGAGAAAAGGAAAGAAAGAGAGGAGGAAAGAAAAATGCCCCCCACCTCCCCGAAGGGAATCCTGAGGAAATGCGAATGCATTTCTTGCGCCGACACCGACTTCTGCCATCGCCTTGAGAGGCGCCCAGCCAGCGAACGGTCGAGAGTGAGGCGCGAGCGGACGGGAGAGTGGAGCGCAGGGAGGAGACGGAGCGAACGGCGAGAGAAGGAACGGCGAAGCACTGCACCTACCCTCTCCTACACTCTCTCGCACCACATGCTCCGGTTGCTAGGGGCGAGGATAAGCGCGCGCGCCCGCAGCTGTTGCTATGGGAGAGGGAGTGAGAGCGGAGAGATAACACCTGCCGGCGCGCGGACACCTCCTCAACCTATCCTCCTCCTCCTCCTCCGCGGACGCCGCCGGACAACGCCGCCTGACATAGCCCGACTAAGAAATGCATTCGCATTTAAAAGAAAACTGAAGAAAAACAAAGAATGCTGCCCAGCCCCGCACTTCCTTCAGGCTTGGCACCACTAGGGTGAAGCTGCCTTAATTTTTTTTCTTTTTTCTTTCTTCCTTTTTCTTTGGTCACCCTACGGGCTCCAGGCTATCGCCGAGCACCCAATCCATCATCCGTTTTATACGAGTTATTGAGAGCAATAATTAGAAAACCTACAGCACCGTCCGGGTTGCCTGAGATGGGAACGGCGCCAGACACGCCACAAACGGTACGCTCCGCTTCTGGTTTCCGAGATCGAAATTGCGTCGCGAAAGAAATAGAAAACTCCGGGTGGATGCTTCCGAGTTAAACAGTGCAGCGAACAGGAAGCTACAACGCGTATTGGTGTGGCCAGCTCGCATCAAAGATAGCAGGCCAGAAAACGATGAGTTCGAATCCTCATGACAATTTTCAAGACTTCGGGAAATGCAAACAACGAAACAATGTTGCCTGCCTGTGAAACTATAATGCACTTTTAAACAGAAAATAGCCTTGGCGACGTACGGGAACCAGTGCGAACAAATGAAACTCCAGCCACTGGGATAAAAAGTGTTTCTGTTCTGGCAACCTGGCGTCCTCGATGGAGCATAGCAATCTGATGCACTCTTTCCGTATATTGAAACTAGAGTGCGAAGGGCCTCTACTGAATCAACAGTAGTAGAAATAAAGGCACTAAAAGACGGTGTGTAGTGCCCTCTTTGAGGGACTTTAGCTGTATTTTTGACGTAAATAAGAACTAAAAAAAAAACGTACGCCATGACAACAAACATCAAACATGTCATCAAAAGATAATCACACGAAAAGGGCCAGCAAACTGTATTCATCACAGAACAAATAGTCCAAACCGGTAGTCCATGGATTCGCTTACCTACTTATTATGTTTCACTTTCATTTGCTGTCTGCGCCACATTCACCGGTAACTCAAACGACACAATATTTGAGTTGGCAACGGCAGTTTCGCCCAGTTGTTCATTCAGCTTGATTTGCTTCATTTCTTTCCATCTCATTCCTATTGAAAAGAAACATTGCTTATTCAGATAAAAACCCGCGGAGAATCACAGTGCATGGCTCTCTCTCTCATTCGGTTGATAAAGACAAAAGCGTAAAACCCTGCAACGCCATGAAGACTAGGAAATGTTGACCGAAAGCTCATCAAGCTAGTCTGGGTAATTACAGAAACATATAGCTTTCATAGCTTTAAATAGCGAAATAAGCGTCGGCACAAGTTACAAAGCTCTCCGTACCTTTAATAAATGTAGTGATCCTCCTGTGCTCGCCCCATCCCTGATGAATTAGGCGTGCGAGTTGACCAAGAACACACGGTCCTATTTTTCGCACATTGCTTTGAATTTGGTTTTTAATAAGGTGAAACACGTTATAGCTTCCACAGTACTGCATGGTTCTTTACAGACAGATCTGCCGGTTCAAGGCACTTCACGATATTAGCGTAATCATGTACAACATATTGCTTTGGCGCGACCCGGCGCTCGTACGAGTATATAGCGAAGCCGCTGACAAAGCAAGAGCGTCCCAATTTCACCCCATCGAGAAGCCATCGCGAAGACTCCTTAAGCGCACTCCAAAAGGCAATTCACGGTGTGCTGGTGCACTCGTATACCTCCACTTGCGTCTATTTCAAGAGTTTAATAAAGTTCACCTCAACGGCAACAATCACAGGCTTTCCACGTGCCGCCGGAACGAAATCTCTCATAACGCACTTTCATTACAGGGAAGAAAACAAAAAACCGATAGAGGGAAGGTGCGGGGGCAGGGTGGAGCGGGGGCTATGGAGAACGACTACAGCTATTAGAAGTAGCTAGGCTTGCACAGATGTCTCGGGAAATTTAAGGCACGAAGGGGGGCCTTGAAATGAAGAAACGTTTTCGAAACAACTGTTTTCCAGCAGTTAAGTTATTAGCGAAATTATTGACATTCGCGAAGTAATATTGCTGAAAGTCATAAAGCGCTATCGAGGCTGGTCAACATTTCGAAAGGGGTAAGGCAAACAATACTTCGCGAGAAGGTCTAACAGCGGTATTGTCTTATTTAGCCTTTCTTTTCGCACCCGCCTTTACGAAACGATTGCTTTCATATATTCATTAAGCCTTGAGTCAGCAGAAAACGTGATTTCAGAAACGATCTCGAAACCATCAAAAATACAAGAAATTGAAGCTGAAACACTCTACTGCCTCATTGTTATATGGTGCGCGAGAATTATTTACAGTCACTTATGAGACCTGCGAAAATGTTGTTGCCTACTTTCTTTTTTTATGCGGTTACTGAAAATAGAAATTGAACAAGTGAAGAAAAAAACAGATGGCAACTTGAAACAAGTGAAAAAAATAAAATGTAAATGTACAGTTCACTTGCAGGAGTTCACATTGTATACAATAGAACGTTCACACGCACACGATTATTGTTGTGTCCATGGTATACAAACTAACACATCATTTTGTTTCTAGTAACCCATGGATGTTCATCACAAGCACCTATCTAGTCCACTGTCCACTAAGAACTATTTAAGAAAAAGAAGCGTGTGTTGGGTAGCTAGTTGGTACGACACTATAGTTCTGTGGTACTATGGAACTATGGTGCGACATAGTTGGTACGACATATGGGGGGGGGGGGGGGGGGGGCTCGATGGTACGAAAATAATAATAAAGGAAGATGTTCGCCTTTTGCTGAAGATGATTTTCAGGCAACGATTCACATAATTTTTG
>JALIZH010014060.1:0-87485 GCA_030522465.1 Rhipicephalus appendiculatus | reverse complement strand
GCTTAGATAGTTGGTACTGACATATTGAATGTATAATACTAGGGAATACACAATACAGGCTACGCAGAACGAAACACTATCGGTTGCGCTTTGTCGTTCTTTGTAGCCTGTAGTGTGTGTTCGCTAGTATTATATGATTCAATATAGTGAAAGCGGGCATGCTAGGAGTAATCAATTGTAGACAGCTGCGCAAACAGTTCCGAACTGAGACTTAATAAACAAACATCGACGTGAAGTGTTGGTTTATGAACTGAATGTTGATTTTGTGAAACGCGCTAGTATTCAAACTTGGGACGAGGAATAAGACGATTTAAAGTAGGGCGAACAAGACCAGTCAATCGTTACAAACTAACGACTTTTCTTGTTTCGACAGCACAGTCGAAACTCGCTTCATGTACGTGTTTTGCGTAGTTTACAATGTCAACTGTTTCACCTGTTTCCCGCTTGCGTGAATGTCGCGACGCCTCGTCACTGCCGTAATGCTGTGGAAAAGGCGATATGCACAACCACACTAACAACTTCAAGTCTTAAGCTTACTATGTTAAAATGTTATCATGGTCGGGGAAACTTTTCTTCATAAATATCTGACTTCATACAAGACATGAAGTTCAAAAGTAGATGCAGGCTTGAAGTCGCGAGCGATTGTGGAACAGGAAATGACGTTTGACGAGAAGTGTCGACAAGAGGACTTGTCGAAACTTCTCGTGAGGGCGAACATGCAGATCTTCTAACTAAAATTAGGCTCTTATGGAGACTCGACCATATATTCTTTTGAGAAAGCGCTCTCTCCAGTGACATTCCGTGTTCAACGATTTCTCATAATAAGGTTCATGTTTTTTTCTTTGTTCCATTATTACAGGCTTGGCACATTTTCTGCAAAAAACTCTTTAATGCCAGATAGTGATCGCGGTGTTTTTATTGTGATAGAAATTATATGGACAGTCTGGACGGGTTTTTGCCGTCACCGTTGCCGTTGCCGCCGCCATCGCCGTCATGTCGCGTATAAAGTCCAAATTGATATGATCTTCCAGCACATCGTACGTTCTACCCGCGGGTAATAGCACGCGAGCGGAGGCGACGAACGCGGCTGAAGCGGAGATCAAACGAGCCGGTCCATCTCCGTCGCTCCGAGGCGCATGCGATAAGATCGCCGCCTGGAAGACCGGCCGTCGAATGCTCAAAAAGAGAGGAAACGCCCTTGCTCGTCTTTAACGAGCAATGCTCAAATACGGGTTAAAATGAAGGAGCAAGGTCTAAAATATTATAATTAATTGAAATAGCCTTGAAGCCATTGCATTAAATAAGTTAATATCGCTAAAACGTTTCGAAAACCTGGGACTGACTCCGGCGGGGTGTAAGAGAGGGCGCCACCACCTCGCCGATTGAACAAATGCCCCCCCCCCCCCCCCCCCCCCCCCCCTGCACCGCCTCTGCGTCAGCGCTGCGTTGCTACGGGGCTACATCTGATTGGGTAAACAACCTTGACGAAACTCGCTACAGACGACGTGTATCTCAACTGCCGCAACAAGTGGGAAGTCGATAAAAGGCAGCAAAAACTAGCGCACATGTCGCGCACCGAGTTTGTGAATCTGCCTAACAAGATGCCACTCGTGTCGGGAAACCCTACATGTTTACCTGAAACATTGACGTCATTGACGCGTTGGTGAACGGAGCAGTGGAACTCTACGAACGGGAATCGCTGGGTGCCTGTGCAACGCGCTTCCTCAGGTTTCACAGTAATGAGATGCCATACGTTTTTATGAAAGTAGACTCCAAGAATTTTGACATTGTCAACAATCACTATGGCAGAATTCCCCACAACTAAAGTGTCCGTTAGTGAAACGTTTTGTTGGGGTGGTGAAAATATGATAGTTTTTTTTTGTATACTGCGTAAAACACGGACTTCATGTTCTCTCTCTTGCTGCTTGAACGCAGGTGAAGTGGAGGGTGTACTGGGACTTCGTGAAGGCCATGGGAGCGTGGATGACGCTGTTCACTCTGTTGACGTTCGTCATATCGCACGTATTCAACATCGCTGGCAGCATCTGGCTCGGACTCTGGAGCAACGACGCCCTCGATCCCATACTGGCCACGGACCCCGCGCAGAGGAACTTCAGGCTCGGAATGTACGCCATGTACGGCACCGTGGAGAGTAAGTGTCAAACCACGACGCGCAACTGGTGTGAGCATTTTTTGAAAATAACATTTATTTGATGAAGGGCGCGGAACTGCCGAAGAATAAGTTACACCGACCACCTGTTCCCTGACCACAGCCACCCCCAGGTCTTCAAGGTGGTTCTTCACTTCTTTACGGACACTGCGTTGGACAACGGGCTGTAGAGGCCGCCCGCCACGTCCTCGAACACGGGCACCACTTTCCTCTCCTTCTTCTCTCCTCTTCATATCTTTATTGCCCTCTTCCCATTCTCCTGCAGCCGCCCAGACGTGCTCCCAGCTAGGGCTGTAGAAAAAGCATCTTTTCCTCACCCGAACCTCTCCTTCTCCCCTCCGACGAGAACACATGCAATGAAAGAAAAGGCACTCAACTTGTCATTGAATTTCTCAGTACGTGTGCCCTTTTGGTCGGTCCATTTATTCATCAGCAATTCTACACTCGTCATCCTAGAAATGCGACACCTACTATCCTAGTGTTTCACACTTCTAAAAGTACACCACGAAATACCTAGAAGCAGGCCCGGAGCCAGGGGGGGGAGGGAACTAGTGCCCCCCCCCCCGAAATTCGGACGGAGGGGGGCTGTTTTACCGAGAAAAAATAATAAAAATAGGCGTTTTTCAAAGGTTTTCAGCTGGTGCCCCCCCCCCCCCCCCCTTCGAAAAAAAATTCCTGGCTACGGGCCTGCCTAGAAGGATGCCCCTAGTGCGGAGAAACAGCAACAGCGATACACATTATGTAATAGTCTTCCTCGCCTCGCGTTGAGGATAACTACTCGCTAATACCGACAAACACACTGTCACGCTGGTTGTGGCAGGCGCGATTCTCTGAAGTGGCAAGCGGAAGCTAACTGGCAACCTTAAACGAGCAAGGAGAGCAACTCAAGGAGGCAAGCAAGGAGAGCAACTAGTACTTTTCGATTTTCTGCTGTCATGCATACATAGATCTTCGACGAACTACTGCAAGGGTAAATACGACCTGTAACAGTCCTGCGCTCGTTCCCCAATCAACACATTACCTTAATCTCTACGTATCCATCTTATTGGCAGGCCCTATGCACGTCTGCGGAGCACAAGTCATAATGCACACTAGGACAGGAATATTGAAGGTGGCGTGGCCGCGGAACAAACCTCGGACCAGGCCGGCACTGCGGCATTGCGACGTCGTGCGCGTGTGTGTGCACAGCCTGGGCTTGAAACGGATAGGTTATCGTTTGATGCCTACCCGGCGGCCGCATGTTTCGTAGGGCCCTCATTGACGGTAATCGTTTGAGGTATAAAGACTCTTTTCTTTGTATCCTACAAGAAGGGAGCAGATGAATCACTGAGGTGCACTTGCTAGGCCAGCACAGTCTGAGAAAACAATAGCATCGCGTATTTTTACAACAGATCAGAAGGCAGTCGGGCCACACCTGACCGTCAAATAAGGCATATGTAGTTGCAAAAGAAAATTAGGCGGGAAAACATTGACATGAGAGAGGAAAATCAGACAGCAAGGAACACCGACCATCCACGAAGCGACCGCATGACCTTACCTTCACTTTTCTTACTTCCCTCCACCTCACTTCCACCACTTTACCTTACTTCCACGACCAATTCCTACCAACAAGCTCAACTTTCTCGTTCTAGGCGAGTGCAAGCAACGTATCCTCCAATGTAACACCTCCAATGGGAGGTCTTTATAAAGAATAAAGTGAAGTGGAGTATCCAGAAAATTAAGCCGTGAAGCAAATTGAGTCACTGTGATAAGCACGATACTTTCTTAATACGCTGAGGTTGCGTACAGTCAGGGTAAAAAAATTAGAAACAATGAACCACATAAGAAAAAGGTGAATATTTCCGCTGCTTCTGCAGGCAGCCTTGAATTTAGGTTTCCGGCCTGTTCTGAAACGCGTTAAAAACATGTAATGTGCAGTTCGACTGAATACGGTCACAAATTGCTAGCAAACTGGAAGTTTTCTCAGACCCGGTGGTGCCTAAACATTTGACGCCGACTGTGCATATGACAAAAGTAACTTGATGGTAAGCGTTGTAGTGTGAACGGCCGTTCCCACGGTGACCAGTTGATTTGTAGCACTCAATTTACTGTCGTTCTTCGCGTGATCGCAGCCGTGTTCGTGCTGTGCGGCGGCGTGTGGCTGAACCTGGCCATGCTGAGGGGCAGCCGCGTGGTGCACGACCAAATGCTGCATCGCGTGCTGCGTGCACCCATGGCTTTCTTCGACACCACGCCCATGGGCCGCATACTCAACAGGTGAGTGAAGGGTGACACCACCTTCCAACGGTGCAGCTCGGTTGCACAGAGGGAACAGCTGGCCTCAGATCATGGCAACAAATGACAGAGCGTCCGGGTTACTCAGATTAGACACTTAGCTGTCGACATGCTAACCTGTAAGATGCAGCTGTTATATACCTTCCTCTTGAGGGGTAGGGATAAACTACCATCCTACCGGTACTTACCTACGAAGCAGAAACCTGGAGGCTTACAAACTGGCTTCAACTTAAACTGAAGATGACACAGCGAACAATGGAAAGAAAAATGATAGGTGTAACCTTAAGAGACAGGAAGAGAGCAGAGTGGGTCAGGGAACCAATGGGTGTTAGGGACACCACAGTTGAAATCAAGAAGAAATGGACATGGGCAGGGCACGTAGCGCGTAGGGAGCATAACCGCTGGTCATTAAGGGTAACTGACTGGATTCCAAGAGAAGGCAAACGCGCGAGGGGGTAGACAGAAGGCTAGGTGGGCAGATGAGATTAAGAAGTTTGCGGGTATAATGTGGCAGCAGCAAGCACCGGACTGGGTTGATTGGCGGAACATGGAAGAGGCCTTTGCCTTGCGTGAGCGTAGTCAGGCTGATGATGATGATTATGATTATGATGATTATGATGCTACCCTGTATTTGCGACGCGTGTCGGTCTCGATACATGTGTGGGAAGTAGTACAAGAACTTAAATTTTCGGACGTGGTACAAATAAACAATATGTATGTATCTTCCCTCTAAATGAGTTTAGTGCCTAGCTGCTATTGAAAAACCTTGCCCTGCGGCATTGTAAAGCTGCATGACATCTGTGGAACAGTTGGCTGTGTGAGTGTGACGGAGTGGGGGAGGAGAAGCAATGGAATGACGTAGCGAGGCACGTGATGAAGTGGCGGACGTGTTCTCCTGTATATTTACAGCCTCCGATTGCATTAGCAGGCCGTATAACCTCCTTTCTTGACCTTATCTTTTTTTTTTTTGCCTCGTTTCACCAGCAGGGGCGCGTTTTTTCATAATTGCCTGTACAACTTGCGGTAATTCTATATCTCAGCCGTTTCATTCACCGTAATACGCTTTGAACACTATGTTCCGCTTGAGCATTCACGCATTTTAGGAGTAATATATTATCAGGGGTTTTACGTCCCAAAACCACTAGATACTGACGCTGTTACAGGCGGGTTAAAGCGCCGTAAATAAGGCTATACAAGAACACTCTGGCAGAACAGCACAGGCAACAGGACGAAAAACATAGTTTTGTTCTTTTTTGTTTTTGTTTTATTGTTCGTGGTTGCTATTTGCTCGTGGATACTATTGTACTATTATTTCATTGTTCGTGGATGATATTAATTTCAACGCTATTGTGTCTGTTTCTATAGTTGCCTAGCCCCCCCCAATGATAGGACATGGTTTAATTCACGAATAATTTCGTATTCCTCAATTATATCGAATTTCCACGTTTGCTATTGCATTATCTGCATAACTGACTTCGATAATCATTTCTCTCATTTATTTATTTATTTATTTATTATACCCTCAGGGCCAAATGGCATTACAGAGGGGGGTGGGTTATTACAAAAAAGGTAATTGAACAAAATGCAGTGTATACGGTTAGATCGTACAAATAAATCTCTTATAATACAATGTTAGCTAAAACATTTATATACTCGTACATGTTAGCTAATACATCACAGAGCCTAATTATACAATGTTAGCTAATGCAACAAAAATCCTAATTATACAATATTAGCTAACGCATTACGGAACAATGTGTTATCACTAATACTAACAATGTCACCGGGAAGTCTGTTCCACTCCTTTGATGACATTCTGTGACGAACCACTGTTGAGTTATAGCTCTAATGTATGTATGTATGTATGTATGTATGTATGTATGTATGTATGTATGTATGTATGTATGTATGTATGTATGTATGTATGTATGTATGTATGTATGTATGTATGTATGTATGTATGTATGTATGTATGTATGTATGTATGTATGTATGTATGTATGTATGTGTACGTGCGTGTGTGCGTGTGTGTGTGTGTCTGCACGTGCGTGTGTGTATGTATCGCAAGCTGAAGTTTTGTACATGGTATTCATGTTTTACTTGTCCGCCTCGGTGAATCAGTGGCTAGGGTGCTCGGCTGCTGACCCGAAGGTCACGGGTTCGATCCCGGCCGCGGCGGTCGCATTTCGATGGAGGTGAAATGGTAGAGGCCCGTGTACTGTGTGATGTCAGTGCACGTTAAAGAACACCAGATGGTCAAAATTTCCGGAGCCATCCACTACGGCGTCTCTCATAATCATATCGTGGTTTTGGGACGTAAAACTTTACATATTATTATTCATGTTTTACTTAATTTCCTTGATGACCTTTCACTTCTCTTGCAGATTCTCGAAGGACGTCGATGCCGCGGACGTTACGCTTCCGTTCAACGCGCGCATGCTGATCGTGCAGTTCATGCGCACCGTGGTGGCTTTCGTGCTGATTGCTCTACAAACACCACTCTTCATAACCTGCTGTACTACCGCTGTTGCTTGTATACTACTACATACAGGTATAGTATTGCCACGCGCGTTTCTTTTACTGTTATCGTTTTTCCGCCCGCAAAGACTATCAGCAGTACTCGGCGCAGACCGCGCCTTATTGTTCCGGAAGCTTCTCGGTTGTAGTAGATCGTTCTGATAAGATTACACGCAAGACGCTAACACTCAAGATTATTCCAGAGCGTGCGCGACGACTAGTGATAAGGCTAGAATGTTCGACGCGTGAGTTATAAAAGCCGGCGCGTTCCAACGATGTTTAGTTGATCGACGGTCGACGCTCCGTTCGCCGCTATCAGTGCCAGTGCTTATTGCTGTAATCTGACTTTCCGTTTACCGGCCACAAGTTCGGCCTAATAAACAGTTTCATCTTGAACATACCGACTGCTGCTTGGGTCAACGTCACGACCACGTGACAGTATACATGATGAGCCATGTTCTAGATCTGCTCAAGACAGGTGTTGTCGGTGATAGTTGCAAGATACCTTCAGACGTGTAGCGTAAATACTATGTCCAGTGGTGCTGATGATGCGGCTAACGGGTGATGGCGCTTGATGCCGGAGATCCCGTGGTGTGCAGTCTGAGATTTAGCTGACTATAACGGGCGAAACGGTGTGCTTTTTGGGCGCGGGTAACGGTATACCGAGCTTACGAGTAGGTCGAGGATGTAGTACTGGAAGCATGGAGTCGAATGTTAGGACGGTGTCGCGGCCATACAGGATGTAAAAGGACGAACAGCCCAACGTTTCATGGTGTGAAGAACTACACGCGAAGGTGAAAAGCGACAACGCCCAGTCACGACGACGGTGGTCTAGTGTGACAGACAGCGAACACGTCATGAAGCTATTGGTGAGGCGTTCAATGATTCCGCTTGTTTTGCGGGTGGTAAGCAATCGATAATTGGTAATGAGTGAAACGGGGCCAGAGAAGACTAACTAATCAGGCTGGAAAGAGGCGCCCGTACGATGTGTGAGGAGCTTATAAGGAGTGTCGTAATGTGAGACTATATCGTGAAGGGTATCGGTGACGGGGCTGGAGAGCGCAATTTGAAGGGAGGGCGTGCTTGAGAGCATTCTGTTAGTTCGGGGGGACTCTCACACGCGGCCCACGGCCCACACATGACTGTCTTCGCCCTACACTTTATCATCCTGAAGCTTAGGAGCAACACATTAGGCGATAAGCTACCATGGCGGCTCGGTCTAAGAGTATCGGGGGGCGCGCCGTTAACGAAAGGTAAGAACCGCTAAATGTCTGTTATTACTTCGGGACACAGACGTACCTCAGGGTGTGCGAACGGTTTCTCGATTGTACCAAAACTTACCTGCTACGGCTGGTGTATACTTGCCGAGGATCTCCTCACACCCAAGCAGGAAATTCCAGGTCAATCTTTTTCAGACTGATGTATTTTGCTCCTGAGTTTACAGAAAAATGGAAAAAAAGGATTGTTTCGGATCAACAGTGAAAAAACTGGATAAATGTAAATGTTTTTACTAACTGAATTTAATTAATCAAAATTTATTTAAGTTACACAACTGGTTAACCGCAATTTACAACGCAGATTATGCATAAAAATTGATTAAAACTTCATTGGGGAGACACTCCAGTAGTTCTGTCACACATAATGGGTAAAAATAAACCACAGAAAAATCTGTGAGGACGAAAAAGTTGATCTTTGCTGGAAAACGCCATTTTCAAACCCGCCGTGCGTCATAAATGCGGAGCATGGAGCGCCATCTCATTGCGCCGAAGTAAACTAATGCTCTCCACGCTAGAAATTCAAGTCGAAGGTTTGCTTCAGAATAAGCTTCAGAATAAGCTGCGCTTGCTTGAAGCAATGGCTCCAAATGGGGTCACTGGGACTGAAGAGGGTATACCTTTGTGTGGTTGTGCAGAAATTCTACATCGCAACGTCGCGTCAGCTGAAGCGGCTCGAGTCAGTCTCACGGTCGCCAATCTACGTGCACTTCTCGGAGACGGTGACCGGGAGCAGCTCGATCCGGGCCTACGGTGTCGGCAAGCGATTCGTCGACCACTCGGACGAGCTGACGGACATCAACCATAGCACCTACTTTCCCAGCGTCGTGGCTAGCCGGTGGGCACTTCTCAGACAAACAGAAACGCGTTATTCATAGGGGACGCTACAGGAGAGAGTAATTGGTCTTGAGTGCTAGTGCGTGCACTGGGAGTGTCCAAGGAACTGTCAATCACATTTCAAGCCGCAGATCCAGTCATGAACTTGTGTTTAAGAAAATGAAGGCACGCTTGCCAGCTCAATTGTGCAATACAGCCAAATATGGATTATTAGAAAAAGTAGTCTTTCAAGAAAATACTCAATCGAATATGGGAGCTTGAAAGTGGAAAACTCGATAATATATGGAGGTGTATAAAGCTGAGAAGCTTGTGAATAAGCCGAAGCGTGACACGAAATGATTCTTTGGCAGACGTGCTGGTTCTCTTCAAGTGTCCACATGAAAAAAAAAAACAAAAAAAAACAAAAAAACAAATATGAGCCTTTTTTCATGGTAGCCAGGTGCCAGTAATGTCACCGGAGCAAAATATATAGCTTTCTGATATTCGGTCCAGTGCCCATATATATTTCGTCTTTTACATGCGTGAAATGAAATGTGTGAAGGCAGTGTGATCCGAAATAGATTGATATATTTTCCTTGGCATACACGTAAGTATTCGCACATCTGCTGAACTGGAAAGCTTGTATGTATACAAGAACATGAATTTCACACCACATAATGAACACAGGCTGTGGTTTTCTTACAGTCGCCTGGAGATATTGAACGGACAGGATTACAACGTTACAGATCCTACTAAATCGAGCCCCCGCCTAAAGGCCAGGCTCTGATTTATGTCCCGTAATTGAGCAGCCCTAAATGCGTTACAGCATTGCATAACATAGCTGCAGGACAGCTGTGGCTATGGTATTGCGATACGCGAACCGCGCATCACGTCTGTCCCCTATTGGGAACACTGCCTTGCATAGGCATGTAACCTGCCTATATCTGTTAATGATATCGCGGTCGGTATCGAGCGCTGGCGAAGTCGGTGTGCCTGGCCGTACGAACCAATCACGCAGGCGATCGTCTCCGAACAACTGTGACGCGCAGGTCTCGCGCTGGCGGTATTGCGCCACAATAAGTGAGCCGATACCATGTGTCGAACGTTGCCGCAGATGCAAAGGCTGCGGAGTTCTGAGCAAATAGCGAACTTTCTGGTGACATTCTTCGATTTGATGCTTTCTTTAAGGTCTACATACGGTTCTGCCCACGCATCTCGACATTCGAGTTTGATATTAAATGACTCAATGTACGTCTCCTCATTCCCAGGTGGCTCGCCACAAGGCTGGAGTTCATCGGCTACACCATAGTGCTAATAGCTGGATTGCTGGCGGTCAACAGCCGAGACACCCTGTCTCCCGGCATGGCTGGCCTTTCAGTCAGCTACGCTCTCACGGTGAGTGCCAAGCATCTGTCTTGAGAAAACCTGGCACGCTGCCGCCTTCACTTGATTCTAAGGTGTCCCGAGTTGAAATGCGCATGCATTTTCGCGTTGCCATTCTTGGCCTTTGCATCAATGTCACCACATACCATTCCCTAATAACACCAAATGTTGACACAACGTTGCCACAGCGTTGTGGCAACATTACGTTCTACCAGGGTTGTTACCTACTTTTTTTTTCAGGTCACGTTGACGATGAACATGCTGGTCCGCTCAACCTCCGACACGGAAACCAACCTTGTCTCGGTCGAGCGCTGCTTGGAGTACACCAAGGTGACGCAAGAGGTATGCACGAAATTTTCCTTCTCTACGGGTTCTTAATTTTGAACCTAATGATTTTTATGAAAGAGAAAGTAGACAACCACCCTTTTGTAGCGCGAAGCCACAAGGAAATCCTTGTTGATTTCCTTGTGGCTTCGCGCTACAAACGGGTGGTTGTCTATTTTCCCTTTCATAACCCTTCCGCCACCTTGCGGGCTTCCGCAGAACTCATTTGCATTACTTGTGTCCGTGTGCTTCGAGTTGTCGATGAATTTGCCCTCGCGCGGCCAGTTGCTAGCTTCCTGGTTAGCTCAATTGGTAGAGCGACCGCCCCGGAAAGGCGTTGGTCCCGGGTTCGAACCCCGGACCAGGACGAATTTTTCGGCAACTAAGAAGCTTCTCTTTCTGAGAAATCCGTATGGATTTCCTTGTGGCTTCGCGCTACAAAAGGGGTGGTTGTCTATTTTCCCTTTCTTAACCCTTCCACCACCTTGCGGGCTTCCGCAGAACTCATTTGCATTACTAATGATTTTTATGTTTACTATGTATAATAGAATGCGACTGATGTTCAAGGTGCGTAACAGTTGAATAGCATCCTGTTTGCTGTGAAGTTGTATGTATGTATGTATGTATGTATGTATGTATGTATGTATGTATGTATGTATGTATGTATGTATGTATGTATGTATGTATGTATGTATGTATGTATGTATGTATCGCAGGGGCTGATTGCCTCCAAATTTTCATTTAGGTCCTTTCTTACCTTTCATGCGATACGACATGGCAAGAAGTACTTCAGAATCATTTTGAAAACTTTCATGCTAACTTAGGTACGTCAAGTTGAACAGCATTCCTTTAAAAGGACGGAAAACCGGCCAGAACGTGTCACAAGACGCTGGTCGGGACAGAATGGAGCATTCTTTTCGATATTTAAATGGAATTTGAATTTTTTACTTGCGTCTGAAAGTGACAATATCACGTCACTTGGCGGACAAGCCTTTGTACTTCGCGAATGAGCCGTTCGGATTGCTGTACGTAGTGTGCTGCTGTTTAGGCACACCACAATTCGCGCTTAAAATTAGTTTTTATATTATGATTCCTCCACGATTTATTACATACCTTTTGCGAAGTAAAATCAGTTGACGCTGACAAGCTGCGCTGCCTTCGCGGCAACTACAGTGATACAGTGTCGAGCCGCGGCGCATGTACGCAGCGTGCACGCATGCGCAGTGAACCGCACCGCACGAACATACGGTCACCTACCACTGCTTGCAGTTCGCGATGCCTGCGTGACATTATCGGCGTTTTAGACTGAAAAATTTTAATAAATTTTTCACGCCCCTTTTCGCATTACCACTCCATGATTGCAAAGTCTAAGCGGCAAGCTTTCCGTTTTCCTAAAGCAAACAGGTACCATGAATATTGGTTGCCAGTCTATTTAAGGATTGCTGGCATTACCTGTACAGTGAGATCGCGCTAGGGAGGTCTTTGAAGAGTGTTACGTAAAACAACGCCGTGAACTTCGGTTTCAGGCTCCTTGGGAGAACCCTTATTTCAAACCGGACCCTTCGTGGCCAGTCAACGGAGAAGTCGAGTTCCAGAATTACTCGACTCGGTATCGAGCAGACTTGGACCTCGTACTGAAGGGAATCACATGCGACATCAAGCCCGGGGAAAAGGTTCGCCCTTCAGTTCATTGCACCCATTGCTTGGATGTGCCTGTTACCATCACGGGCTAAGGCAGGACATTCTGTCTATGTTCACTTTAGTAATGTACTACCTATATACTATCATTTATTGCATGTTTTGTACCGTTCGTTGGCGTTGTTGTGCGTCATATTTTCCCTAGTTTTTCCCGCACTGCTAATGCATTGGATGAATAGATCGTCAAGAGAATATTAGCTTTCTGTATATTTTTGATCAGCTTTTGTATATGTTTGGTCTAACACGATAGCGTTGGAGGGATTTCGTGGGAGAAATCCCGGCGTTGGTATCATTGTCCGTGAGCGAAAAATTGCGATGGACAGCAAAAGATACAAGTTTCTGGTGCGAGCCGGAATCGAGCCCACTTATTCTGCGTGGCAGCCAGATGTTCTCTCCCAGAGCCACGCCAGTGCTTGGAAGTGTTTCAGCAAAAACAAACACAAAACAAATACGAGCTGTGGCTTCACGTGCCACTGCAAAGCACGGTCTTCATTTTTCTTCTCTTGAGGTCGCCTGCTTTGCGGTTTTGTTCGCCGCCGAAAGGAGGGCGCTACAACCGCATCATTCAGCGTTACGTCACATGGCGTCACACCAGTGTTTGTGACGTCATGATGACGTCGCAAATTTTGTGGTCTGTGACGTCATGATTAGGTCAGATGGTGAAGTTATCACGTGATAATTTTTTGCGTCACTCTTCCCCGACGCCGCGGGACGGTCGCCGCCGACGGTAAAATTTCCCTGTTTTATGAGAGGCTTTCGCCTTAATAACTTCCCGGCACATATTTTCGGGGTATGTCTAGTTATACTGACATAATTTAAGCGACACATGTTAAACTGGGAATGATGCACAAGTTATAACTAACACCATGTCGCTGTAATCAACGTGTTGCGGACTGGATTCTCGCAGGTTGGCATTGTTGGCAGAACGGGCGCGGGCAAGTCTTCACTGACGCTGGCTCTGTTCCGCATCATCGAGGCTGCCGGCGGTTCCATCAACATCGACGGCCTGGACGTATCCACGCTCGGCCTGTACGACCTGCGTAGGAAGCTCACCATCATACCGCAGGTGAACACACCTACATGTTGCTTGACAGAAGACAGCGCCTGGTGCAGTCGCTGCTTGTCCACGTATCTTTGATTTGTCCCTGTTGTGGCCATGACACTGGACATCCTCGAAGATGCCTGATGAAGTAGCCCATGGAACCAATTTTGTTTGCTGTTAAAATTGGTTTCGCGGTAGGTAATCTGGACTAGAGCTGTGCACGGGCCTAATTTTCAAGCCCGAGCCCGGCCCGGGCCCACTGACTGCGTCGAAGGCCCGCCCGAGCCCGACCGTAAAGGGCTTCGAGCCCGTCCGGCCCAGCCCGACGTACAAAAACACAAACCCGGGCCCGGTCCGGCCCGACACTATGAAATTTGCTGCGGAGACAAGATATCACGTTTTGATCATGGGGCATTTTATTCAACATATAAAAGTTAAACATATGCAAACGACACATGTTAGTGTGTATACATATAGATTACAAGTTGTGTAAAAATATCAAGCTGTGTTGTGATTCGGACTTCAGGGAAGTGCGGCGCTCCTGCTTCGCATATTCCGTCGAACTGAAGTTCCGTTCGCTGCTCGCGCTGGTAGCCGCAATCGCAAATATCTTTTTCGCAAGCATAACAAGCTTGGAATAATTAGACTCCTTGTTCTTCCAGAAGTCTAGTATCTCTGATGCAGGACAGGAGGATGATTGCACAGATGAATAATCACAAAGGTGATCTTGTGTGCTCATCGCTAAGTGATAGAAAACAATTCCGGCACAACGTCTATATTTTCGGTTTGATGCGGGCTTTAGACCTGGCCCGGCTCACCCGATGCCCGAGATGAGTAGCCCGAGCCCGCCCCGGGCCCGAGATGGGAAGACGTCGGCATACCCGAGCCCGGCCCGCGGGCCGGGCCGGGCTCGGGCTTTCGGGCTACCCGGAGCCCGTGCACACCTCTAATCTGGACGGTCTTCAAGTTTGTCTTCTCCTCAATAGGATGTGCTATCGCGCTCAGTATGAGCTACACCACGCTACCTCCTGGCCCAGCGCACTGCAAGGCTGTAGGGTTGCCGTTGGATAGACATGAAAAGGCGCCAGAACTGACGCCAAAAGGAGCCAAGGTAGCCATGTCATTTGATATTCTCGCTGAATTTCTAGCCAAATAGAACAGAAGCGGTATTATGAACAGAGTCTTTACTATTGATGAATAAATAAAACCATTTTGAATAAGTAAAAGCACAAGTTTAAGAAAGAGCCATGGCGCCAACTGGAAATTTTCGTCGCCAACGGGGTCCAAAAGTAGCCAATTTGGCGCAAAGTAGCCTCCATCGGCAACCCTGACAGTGAGGCCGATCGTGGCATATTTTCAATTTACCGGGAGAGAGTTTAGCTGTTTCTATGAGGGCGCATTACTCCCAATCGCATGCTTTCATCCTCGCCCTCCTTAATTTGAAGGAACCTTTTGCCATTTATTTATCTTTACTGAAGAAAAATTCGCAGTCTGGGCGTCAAGCCACGGCGGCAGTTATCATTTTTGAAGCTGATATCAGAGACAGGGCAAAACAAGAGGGTGAGCGTTAAAGCAAGTGGAGGCGATGTGCACTCGCAGGAACAGCCAAAGCCTCTCCTGATAACTCAAGAACGTGTCACGATCGGCGCCATCATAAAACCTTACAGTGCGCTTGGCCACGAGCTCCCGCGGTGTAGCTAATACTGAGCGCGATAGCACACGCCACTTTGTAGTAGAGTGCGTGGATATACAAAAGTGAGTCCGTGTGAAGAGTATATATAGATTAGACGGCAAAATAATACAGGGCCTTTCATCCAGAACTTACCTAAACATCCGCCGACGAAACCAGGTTGTTATGGTGCACCAACTAGCCCGAACCTACGTTTTCCTCGAGAAAACTTGAGCACTATTTCGTGTATGTAGATGCGCAATGCCGTGGAAGCTGTTTCAGGGAGATATCTCCACTATGTATGCATACGAAAGTCGTTCATCTAGTCACAAGACCTTGAGCCACTGAAGCGCAAGTGTGGGGCAGGCGTGACGTCACGCCACGTGGTCCACTGTGGAGAGGCTCGCTCGGAGTCTCGCCATCGTGGTACCACGTGACTTGGTGAATGCTTTAACGGATGGCGAATGTTTAACGGCGAATGCTTCGCCGGCTCTGTGTCGCTCCGTCTTGTCATCGATAGCACTACGGCTGGGTTGTTTGTGCGTGCGATTCAGCGCAAGCGCCAAGCTGAAGACCAGTCATTCAGCATATGTAGCTACATGGGCATAGAGTTTCCCAAGTATTAGCTAGAGGGAACTCTGGTGCTGCGATCGATCAGCCACCATGGGAATGATGGGTAGTACACGGATTTGCATAATATTCATGCTTGCGGTTTCGAACGCACTTGTGGCTTTGTTTATTGCTGTGTTTCGGCGTTTGCTCCAGATAAAAGAATGGATCGTTGTAAACTTCATGAGCCGATTTGGATTGGTGAGCCTAAAGAGGTCATGGTAGGGAAGTGGAACTGCTGAACGTTTGCTGAACTTCATCTTGCGACAAAGCAGATGCAGGTCACACGGAGCCAAACGGAGCCGAAAGAACGAAATTTAGACAAATCCGTGTACTACCCATCATTCCCATGCTGGGTGAAGCGTCATGCGTTGCAGCTCCCATAGACACTAGCGCCAGAGTTCCCTCTGGTGTACTTATAGAAAGTTCTATGTATACGGCAGGCTGCAAAATCTCAAGCAATGGCTGTGTTGCCTTCTGAAACACCGGAGCAAAGGGAGGCCAGACTAACACCTTATAGAAAAGCTTACCAAGCGCTGCAGCGTGCAAACATCGAAGCCACTGCAGCCGCCGCCGTTGCTCAGCAACACGAACATGAAAGAGAAGCCAAACTTTAATGAAACGCTGTGTGCATCATTATACCGTACGGTGAAGTAGCGCACTTTGTATAATTGTATTGTACGGTATACTGATCAGTCACCAACTAGCCCAGCTCTCAACCTTATTGAGCTGTGTGCATAGTCTTAGCAAAACCAAGCCAAACATACCATTCGCTCGCGTTAGCTAGGTTTAGCAGAGTTAAACCTCATCCATTTTTTTAGTGCGCAATACGCCATCTGCTAACGCTCTTGAGAAACACCCCAATATCATTCCTCCAGGACCCGGTGCTGTTCAGCGGGACGCTGCGCTCCAACCTGGACCCTTTCGACGCGAAGGGCGAGGATGAACTGTGGCGGGCGCTGGAGCACTCGCACCTCAAAGACTACGTCGCCAGCCTGTCGGAGGGCCTCCAGCACGAAATCGCCGAGGGTGGTGAAAACATCAGGCGAGCTTAACCTCTATCTCACAAGCTGACGTTCTTTCCTCTATAGCACAAAGAAGTCGAGAGAAGTGAACGCTTATTTGAGTTTCAGTGGAATTTAATTTGGCGCAGATTAACCATTCAATCAAAGTATTTACGCCGTGATAGCTTTGTTAAGGTGCAGCGGTGCTAACCTCGAGAACGCTGGCTTGATTTCCAGCAATGGCGGCCACATTTAGATTGCGGCGAAATACAAGAACAACCATGTATTTAGAATAGGTGTACGCAAAAGAGTACAAATTAAGAAGGATGTAATCTCTGACTTATTTGGCGATAGGTATATTTGTTCATGACCGGCATTCCCGCCGGATTGCATTGGCGTTATAGCTGTTGTAACCGAAGACGTGCTAAATAAACGCCATTGACCGTTAAGTGGAGAAGCATTGTACTGTTCAAGTCAAAGTGACCAGGCAAGTACCATCTTACTGAGATGAAACAATGATAAGCCAGGACAGACGCAATAAATAAGTAAACATGAACTGTGACGTAACGTTGCTCCTCCCGCTGTCTTTCAATGATACCATCAGTATTTTGACAATGTCTGCACGGAAGTTGGGAATAGTTTGTTAACTTAGTAAGCTTGTACTTCAATAAGTGCTAACTGCTCAGTGTCACAGTTCTTTTTTTTTTCTACGCAACCTTATAGCAAGCAACTGTACTTCAAAAGGCGTGATGACGTACTAACAGACCGTGGATAAGGCTTCCATGAACTGCTAAAAAAATCAAACGTTGGCTTTCATTCACGCCTTCCGGTCACCTTCCTAAGCAAAGCTAGTGTTACTTCTTAGTGGCTCTAAAGATCTAGCTCGAAAAAAGCATCTGCCCCTTCACGTCTCCGCTGCCCATACAGTCCATAGGCGCTCCGTAATGTGAGTATTGCGTAAAACATGACCAGTGTATTCTAACCCATCACGCCCTTGCAATGCACTTACCTGCCAAAAGTGTTCCGTTAGCGTGGATGGCGTGTTGATCCTGTTGCGCACACGGATGCATTGACACAAATTGTGTCGAGCGGGGGTATTATCCGCAGTACTTTTCAACTGTAAGAATAGTTTGTAACTAGGGAATTTGGAAGCTAGTTATACGACTAATGTACTCAATCCTGAAATCCTGAAATCTTTCAAAAAATATGTCAAAGCCTACCTTCTCTCCCGTCCTCAAGATTGATAAGTTGTGTATGGAGTAGTCGTATGTTCCTCTGGTTTCCTTATTTGTAGTGTTATGACTCTTTGTTTATTACTGTACAAGTATGCATTTCATTCACCTTGTATAAAAACTGTGTTTCGCATGTATTAATGATGTATGATACTGTATCTCTCTGTCCATGCTCTGAGTGGGTGCATTCGGGTGCTGGGGTCCCGTCAGGCAGAGCACATCTGCCTTTTGCCCTTGTATTCGAGACATACGCTTGTCTGAAATAAAGAGCTGATTGATTGATTGATTGATTGATTGAATCACGTTCGGCAGTGTTGGCCAGCGACAGCTTGTGTGCCTGGCTCGTGCCCTGCTGCGAAAGTCTCGCATCTTGATCCTGGACGAGGCGACGGCCGCGGTGGACATGGAGACGGACGACCTGATACAGGCCACCATCCGGCGAGAGTTCGCCGACTGCACCATCATCACCATTGCCCACCGGCTCAACACCATTCTCGACTACGACAGGTGCGTCGTACGCGATGGCAACTTCATATATTACTGATAATAAAGAGCGCGAAAAAAACAAGGGGACGAAAAGCGGACACACTAGATTAGCGCTGTTTTTGTTTGTTTGCTTTTCTCATTGTGTAATGGCGAAATAATCTACCTATGTGAAAGTTCTTATTAGTGATAATTACACCAGCCGTTCACTCTATGGCCTATTGAATTCAGCTAAGAACAGGTCACTCATAAAATGAGCTGTGGAAGTCCCATTTGAAATACCATCTTTCTGGATGTCCTCACTCTATTCCACGAAATTTGACGGAATTTAAGGTACAACAACAAGAGGCCTAGGAACCCTTTAGAAAGAACTGACACAAGCTGTATTCTGAAGTTGCACCATTCCAAAATTATTGACGCTTTCTTCTGAGCACTTTAGCAAATATTTGTAAAAAAAAAGGAAGAGGTCCTTCACATCGACCGAGAAACCCCCCAACTTGATGCACGATTGCTGCATCATAAATTCGATGCCTTGTCCGGAATTTTCAATCTGAAAGGATTGTCAACGGCGAAGGACTTGAGCTTTTGTTGAACAAACCACCCTAGTACCTTTCGCAAAGTACTTCTTCCTTAAACGCTTGTTCTGAATGGCACACGTTCTTTTTGGGTCCTGGCTGAAAAGAACGCGCTTAGGGCCGGTCTATCACTTTTCGTCCCTGTGCTTTTTTGCGCTGGTTATTCTCAGCATGAACAACGGACTAGCCCAGTCAGTTAAATTCGAGTACCAGATGCGTGTTTCTGATAAGCGAAGGTACTGGCAAGTGCGTCGTGCTTAGTCATCAGAGTGTAGTGAAAAACCTTCGTCTGGGTCCGCGATGCTTTGCTCTTATGACGTGGAGCTCAAGCGTATATGTCATATAACTAATTTTTCTCAAAAAATGTTTGTTACCATTTGCGATTTAGTACTTGACATTATAAACAGACTCAGCCTTACTTAAATGTCTGTGGATCGTTACAATAATTTTTTATGTTTCCGTAATATATTCGGTGAAATATATGAAAAACATGTGAAATCGATGGATGAATTCCATGTAAAATATGTTTCATAATGGAATGCAAGTGAACTCTCCATTTTTCATATATTTACAGGAAAATATTACGAAATCACAAAAAATTATGGCAATAACTTATGGAGAAATTAAGCAGAGAATCGGAAATATCTTTAGAAAGTTCTAGCTCTGGTAATAAAACTTTTGCTTCTGTCGACCTTGATTCGACAACACTAAAGTAAAATCCTTAAAAAGATAGCGATTCATATACGAAGTGATCAAACTCTCTCTGTATCCAATAAACTAGCATATTATATATTAATAGAGTCTAAAGAACTGCTCTCTTTGTGGAGACGTCATACTTAAAATGCAAAGCCCAGCCATTTGCAGAGTGTCGAGTATACGCTTACCGAGAGGGTGCACTAAGCTTCTAACTGATGTTTCTTTACTGGCGTCTCCGTTGAGATGGTATAACAACAAATTGTTACCTACTCATCCCAGCGCAGTCACATTTTACTAGGCATACCGCAGTCCAACTGTACGCATGAATAGAATTGCTCATGTCACGAAACGATTGCGGTTGTTTTAATCAATTCTCTAATTTTTTCTCCAGCACTTTAAGCAATATTTTTCATATCCCTACTTCGGACCTGTTTATGCCTCTATAAAATCACTTTAACCCTGTAATGCCCACAAGCAGTTTCGCCTTGAGAGAAATTGTGAAAAAATACTTGCCATTTTTAGTCTTCTTGTAGAACTCATTTTAGGAAAGAAATTAATGAGAGTACATTAGAGGCATTACATAATTAGGTTTATTAGAAATAATAGTTACTTTGATTAAATCTGAAACGCAGTGCAACTACATTATGACATGTTAAATATACAATAACTGCTTTTCCATGAAGCTTTGACAGGTTTATTACCGTTTTTGAGGCATTATATTCGATGTAAAGAATATACACTGGGCATTTTAGGGTTAAGTGTCAGTGCTTGTGAAAGATGGTCGTTCTGGCATTCTGATGTAAAATAGAAGCAGAGAAGATATCGATGGAGCTAGGGTAGATAAGCATAAGCAACCTTAACATATATATATATATATATATATATATATATATATATATATATATATATATATATATATATATATATATATATATATATATATATATATATATATATATATATATATATATATATATAATGAAAAAAATTACACCATCTCCCTCTAAAGGGAACCATGTGTAGATGTGAAGCAGCGGGCGCTAACGCTTACACTGGCGGCGGCGTTGACGCTGGCGCTCATCGCAGCGTTGCGCAGGAGGAGAAAAAACTGGGAAGGCGCATGCAGTGATGGAGCAGGTGTTTCCTACTGGAACATGCCAATCGCTGCTAATGGGCAATGAGAGACAGAAGACTCCGACTGGACACAGAGACCCGCAGTCCGCTTTTAGTTAACGCTCACGCTGCGAATTTTTATTGTTCAACAACGCACAGGAGAAATCTCCCACCGGCACCACCTTGCAGGTCAAGATCCAGTGCCATATATACGGGGTGGCCAGTGAACGGTTGTGCAGCGCGAGCAGTCGGTTTTTTCAACCAAGAAACTCGCTAGCAGACGCTGCCTGCGTCGGCGTCGCTAGGTGAGAGGGGGGGGGAGCGTAGGAGAGGAGAGAGAGGGGGGGCACGCGCATGCGCGCAGTGGGAGTGTGGACGCCGCGGGTAGGGATGCCTAGAGAGGTGGGAGCGTAGGAGAGGAAAGAGAAGGGGGACGCGCATGCGCAGTGGGAGTGTGGACGCCGCGGGCGGGATGCCGAGAGGAGGGAGCGTAGGAGGGGAGAGGAGGCGCATGCGCGGTGAGGGAGTGGTTGCCGCGGGGAGGGATGCCTAGAGGAGAGAGAGAGGGGGAGAGGAGGTTTTTTATTTTTATTTTTTAAGGGTTTGCGCATGCGCAGTAAGGGTGGTCACGCGGCACACCACCACCACCATCGGATTAAGCTTCGCCATAAAATGCTTCACATCTAAAAAACAAGGAGAGCTAGAGGAAATCTTGGAAAGACCATAGATGCAGCAAAACCTGACTTGCTCACGCAGGCTTAGGTTGCCGCTACGCTTGGAACAGGACTCCATCAAATGCCACTCCCATTGACCTCATGTTCCGAATCTGTAGAGATCGTAAGCTGTTATGTCGCTACAGTGAATGGCTTTGCAAATGAACAACCCATCACCTATGCTCCTGATATTGCATACAGCAGTCAGTAAGCAACTTGTTTCGGATGTCTTCTTTAAACGACGCAGGGTGATTGTTCTGGACAGCGGCGAAATCGCAGAGAGTGACTCACCGCGGGAGCTGATGAAGCGGGAGACTTCAATTTTCTACGCTATGGCCAAGGACGCGAACTTGGTGCAGGCGCCGCAACAGGACTGATTTCGAAGGCTATATTTTTTGTGTGTGCGAATCATCAACGAAGGGCTCATTCAAGCATGGATAACCGGACATTGCCATCTGTGCCTCACACCGTGGACGGCACATGGCTTGAAAGCCCATTTTGGTCACTTTCTCTAATGCACAATAGCGCTGCCATTCAAAATGCACATATTATTGCTCAGGGGCTAAGACAATTTAAATGGCAAATAGGCAGGTAACATAACTTCACCATGAACGCTCTGTTTGCGTGTTATCATAAATACGATATTTTATAGTATGTTGCTTGGCGTTGTGCATTCGAAGATTTTTTTTTCAAATTTTGAGCATTGTTCATTCACTCACTCGCGTAAAATGTGATGCTTGTATTTATTGAACTCACAAATGTGTAACTGTAGTTAGCATTTTTGTACTTACCATGTTTTCTCAATTATCATTAAAAAATAGCCTATCGATATGCCTAGCTGTGAATGACGTCTAAGTGGCTTACGTGCGGTGATGTAGCATCGCTGGACACCTATGGCGTTAATGTCAGTCTTACAGCAGTTCCTTTGTGTATTGTAGGCACTGCAAATGGTCACATTCGCGGGCACGTGCAACATCAAACTAGTTTGTGTTCTTGAATGTACACTGAAATTTCAAACCAAAATGCAGTTACTGCGTGCGTGTCACAAAGGTCTTGAAATCTTACGAGTTTTCATTTCATGAAGGTGTCGGTGAAGGGAGGACATGCAGTTGACATGGTAGACACGTTGCTTGTGTATTGCTTGTGCACATGCGTGCAGATGCGTAACATTAAAAATATTGGAAGAATCAAACAAAAGAAGTGGAATTTATCTAGAGCGAGTACCTAACTGCTGAATCCTACACCTCTTCACCGAAAGTCAACAGTATTAACCTCTTAAAAAAGTCCAGAAAGACTGACTAGAGGACGTTTCACTCGTAGGACAAGCTTGCTCCAAGTCCTACGGCGTACTTGACTCGCTGGATGAGCAGAACCACTTGGACTTACGCTCATGACAGCCAGCGCAAACAAGACACGAAAAACAACAAAGCACACGACACAGCTGGACGCTGTCTATCAACTGAAAGTTTAATAGACAGCGCCTGGGTCGTGTAGTTTACTGTGTTTCGTGTCTTGTTTCCGCTGGCAGTCGAGAGTATGTTCCAACTAGCCCAATTTGCTATATTACTTGGACTTAAGGATGTCAAATTTATTTTTGTTCCGTGAGTGAGAGCTGAGTGGAATAAACTCAAGCGTTTTGTCTATACTTGCGACACAGATGTATTGTTTTGTTTTTTGTTCTTTTTCATGTTATGCTATTGTACAGTTATGCCTGTCATTTTGTGTACTGCAGTGTTCATCCTGTTTGGATTACCAACCCGCTGTATATTTGAAGAATAAAGGAATAGCTAGCACTGATCACAGCCAATATTGCCTTTTTTTTCTATCGGGGAGCCCAGGCCTATCTGTCCCGACGTGGAAGCGGCCCGCCACGTGCTAGTTCACGCCCCGACGGACCTGAATAAAGTTTTTCCATTCCATTCTTCTATCGGGCACTAAAACTTCCCACGTGCTTCTACAATTATTCTTTCTTTGCTTGCAAGACCAGCGATGGGCTGCTGAAAGGCACTTAGATTTTCAAGTTTTTCGCTGATCTGTTAACAAGGTCGCTGGAATCGACATTCTCCATGGCTGCATTCAGTTTGCCTACGACTGTTTATGAAAGGTAGCTATGATTGCCACAAGATGACAGAGCCGCACAACGCATGTTTTAGTGTAGGCTAAGTCATCAGAGGAATAACTACCACTAGGCTTTCAAGTTTAATGGAGCCTGCGATGGGGGTCTAGTTGGTAAGACATGCAGAACATAAAACTACGCCTAGAAACAAGACACAAGAAGACAGAAGTAGACGGGACGGCAGACACTAACAGCTGATTTATTAGTATGACGCCTCTGTCTCCCCACAACAGCAAAGGGCATGCGCAAGCATCAAACATAACCATACATTACGGATAACAACTTAACAATCAAGAAATTCAAATTCTTTCTTGTACAGGTCTAAAGAGGCTTCACTGACACACTTATCAGGCCTGTATCGTATAATATGCAAGGCTTCGATTATTTCGCGTGCCTTTCTGTCTGCGCGTTCGATGATCTTGGCCTGCCTTGTCAGTCTGCGCTGGTCCCCTCCACTTTTCTTCTTATGTCTTGTTTCTAGGCGTACTTTTATGTTGTACACTTCGTTTCCGTGTTCGAGCAAAGTATTTAGAATAAGTTTATTTCATCGTAGTACGTAAACACTTGGAAACCGTGTCTATACAACATGGACAGTAACCAACTCAAACGAATAAGCACAATGTACACGAAACGTTATTACGGAAATGTCCAAGTCCACAGGACGTTCTAACACGTGCTCCTATGGACTAACACACACACTAATTGCAATATACACATTGTACATGACGATGTATATACATAGTATACATAAGTTCACGAGCGTGCAAGTGCATATGCATACAATACTCACGGATTGAAATAGGACACACAGAGCGTGTGGTCGCCGGTACATGCATGGCACATGTAGCGACGCTCGTGGAACCAAAGTGTTTCATTGTGGTATAGGATGAGGGGGGAGAACATCTACGGAGCAGGACTGCGGCTTCCGGTCGCCAACGAGTCGGCCTGTAGTTCACCATGTGCACCCTGCCAGCGTGGCGCTGCAATGTTCGCGCGCTTTCGCATGCCGGCCAAGAAAAACGTAATGAAAGCGGTCCTTAGTCTAGATGCCCCCCACTATTGTCACCCTCTCCGACGATCGCAAATCGTCCTGTCAGTAGATCAGAACTGCGGCGATCAAGAAAGCTACCAAAGCGCAAGAAGATCAAAAGCGCTACTATGACAGCCACCGTGGGCCAGCTCCTGCTTACAACATCGGTGACGAAGTGTGGGTGCAAAGAGGCGGCAGCGGGCCGGGAGGGAAGCGGCTCGCAAAGTTCGACGGACCATTCGCAATTACTGAACGCGTAGGAGAAAATACCTGGCGTGTGAGCACATGAGACCCGAGCGTGTCTCGACAAGCGAAAAAGAAATGACACCCGTGCAAGTGTTGCGTCTCAAGAAAAGACTCGGACAGCTACAGACAGACAGACAGACAGACAGACAGACAGACAGACAGACAGACAGACAGACAGACAGACAAACAAACAAACAGACAGACAGACAGACAGACAGACAGAGAACTTCATTGATATCCTGAGGAACTGCGTCGTGAGACCCCCTTTTGGGGGGAATCCGTAGCAGTCGCGCGCCGCTCCCACGTAGAGACCGGAAGGTCGTGGCCTTCCGCCCTCTCGCAGGCCCTCTGGACAGCCCGAAGTTGAACCGAGAGGTCGCCGCTGTTTAGGGCTTCCTTCCAGTCCTCTTCTTTGTTAAACTCTGCGTCACATAGCACAGGACATTGCCAGAGCATATGAGTTAATGAGCAATACGCCTCTCCGCAGTCCGGACAAGGTGGTTCCATGTTGGGCAAGAAATGACTGAACCTGCCCCGCGAAAGGGAAAGACCCCGTTTAGAGCATCCTGAAGGCCGATGATTGCGGTCGAGTAAGCGACAGCTGAAATGAAGTGTCTTTCTTTTTTTTTTTGTCGGGTCCGCAGTGTGGCCAAATGTAATGAAGAGCAGCACGGCAGCTCTGGGGCACGAGCGGGTGAAAAAAGAAGGACGAAGTAGGACAGAATAGAAGAGCTTGCCCGAAACACGGGTTTTGTCTCCGTCTAGCTCACTACAAGATATATATATATATATATATATATATATATATATATATATATATATATATATATATATATATATATATATATATATATATATATATATATATATATATATATATATATGGTACAAAGGCGTCGATGCCTTTGAGCAGATGTCGAACGCGGTCATTCTCCGCCATCGAGCAGTCGACGCGGCGGCAAAGGGCGAGGACGTCTTCTATATACGACGTATATGACTCGCCGGAGTGCTGGACCCGCTCAGAAAGCTTCCGTTTGGCGATGTCAGCGGACAGAAGGGTTTGTGCGAAGATCTGACGGAGGAGCTGCTTAAAGGTGGTCCAGTCGGCGAAATCCAGCTCATGGTTGAAAAATCAAGTCTTAGCAACCCCTGTTAGATAGAATGGTACGCGGGACGGTTTCGCAGATTTATCCCAGTGGTTGAGCAAACTCACGCGGTCGTACTGCTCCAACCATTCCTCAACATCTTCATCGCGAAGTCCAGCAAACACCGGGGGATCCTTTTGAGGGGTGGTGACAGTCCAAGAAGGTATACCCCTACGGGCGCAGGCGGGGCGGATGTAGCCGCGCTCCTCTGCTCGTCGCGTGACATGTCCGAGGGCAGGTTGCAGAGACGGCGACCCGAACGTAGCTCCAGGGATGCTTTGTAGCGGTAGCTGATGAGGAACCGCTGCGGAGGACGCTAGGGGTTCGGACAGCACTCTCCACCACTTGTAAGTTGGTTGGTTGGTTGGATCCTAGAGGAATGGCTCAACCCACCACGGGGGGATCGGCCATGAATCGTGCGGCAGTGGGGTTTTGGAAAGAGAGAGCAACGTCGAGGGCGACGCAAGACTCTTCTTTTATTCCCCGAGCCTGAGCCCCACAAACGGCCAGAGGGGTGATGATGAGTAAATGAAGCGCATGAATTATTGTTCACAATATATATATATATATATATATATATATATATATATATATATATATATATATATATATATAACCCGATGAAAATGTGGTGTAGGCATACCTTTTCACCACGCTTGTTGGTGCCTGTTGTACCACGAAACGGTGTGCTAGATGACGCCAATAATATCTGGGGTTTTACGTCCCATAACCACGATATGATTATGAGAGACGCCGTAGTGGAGGACTCCGGAAATTTTGACCATCTGTTGTTCTTTAACGTGCACTGACGTCACACAGTACACGGGCCTCCACCATTTCGCCTCCATAGAGATGCGACCGCCACGGCCGGGATCGAACCCGCGACCATCGGGTCAGCAGCCGAGCATCGTAGCCACTGTTCCACCGAGGCGGACCTTAGATGACGCCAGTATACATCTAACACGTAGTTATTGGTCTTTTTTTTTGTGATGATGCCGTCATGAAAGCGTTGAACATAACTCAATGGCAGGCTATATTGTCCGAGATACGTGTCGATTGAAATCACGGTCACGAACCGGTAAACTCGTACGAAGTAATTGCTGCGCAACATCACGTGTCTACAGAACTGCAGGGCTTGAGCATGGTGTTTGAAACTGTTGCTGCGCGCCGCTATCTACTTCAGTGCGCGCCGATAAGACCCTGATGACGTCACTATGCAAGAAACAGAAAAGGAGCTGCGAGCTCAGTGCCCGACATTTCTTTCGTGCACTCGGGCCGGCTCCTATTAGACGCTTCCCAAGCAGACAAGCGTCGCACGGGGGCTTTGAGGTGCATCTGGCCACAACGGTGGTCTTCCAGCCTACAGTGCGTGCGTGTGTGCAGCGCCAGTGGTCGTGTCGAGTTTCGTGCGTGGAACCCGAACGCTACTATGTCTGATCCTGGAGCAGGGGTAAGTGCTACTTCTTGCACTGGTTGTTTTTTTTTTTTTTTTTACTCTCGGGGCTTTCCACTGGTAGGCTTCGCAGTTCACGCCAATGGACTTGCTAAGCATTCTCCGTTGACACAGTGCTCCTGCCAGTCAGCTCTCGTCCCGTCCTCTTTCAGTGTCCGTGTCTATTCTCGTGTCCCCCCCCCCCCCCCTGAGTGTGTATCAACACGCCCAGCGACAAGTATAGCCAAGTCGATCCCGAAGGTATGCCATGCCTTACATGAAGACATACCCGATAATGTGAACGGGAGGACCGCCACCATTGTAGTTCGACAGGTAAAGCATCGCATGCGTAATCCGGAGGTTGCAGGTTCGGTGCCTTTCGACGGGAAGTCTTTTCGTCGAATTTCATATCTTCACCTTTCAATTATTAATTCAGCGCAGTTAGAAGACTATATGGAACGTCCCCAACTTTCCTTGGCTTCAGTGTCCGTTTGTTTTCGTTAAGGCTGTGTCTAACAATGAAAAACGAGTCCTTAAGTTCCCTTCATAATTTAGCCAGATATATGGCTCTGACAGGCCCAGCCTGCTATGAAGCAATGTACTCTAACGGACTTTTTATCCGTAGGCGCTTTCGCTGTGCAGGCATTGTACTGTTGCCATCGAACCAGCAGGGAGTTCAGCTAGTTGGTGCTGTGGTACCGTCGCTAGCATGAGAAAGACGAAGAAAATTATGGGCTATAATACATTTTGAAGGTGGATGACGTCCGCCGCGGTGGTATAGCGGTTAGGGTGCTCGTCTGCTGACCCGAAGGTCGTGGGGGTTCGATCCCGACCGCGGCGGTCGCCTTTCGATGAAGGCGAAATGGTAGAGGCCCGTGTGCTGTGCGATGTCAGTGCACGTTAAAGAAAACCAGATGGTCGACATTTCCGGAGCCCTCCACTACAGCGTCTCTCAAATCATATCGTGGTTTTGGGACGTTAAACCCCAGATATTATAATTGAAGGTGGATGACCAGTGAAGCTCTTTTGCACACGACACAGAGGTGATATAGAATTTTGAACCCTTGTCAATCGCACACCCCTGTCTTTCCGGAAAGTCTGTTCTGAAGCTAACGTACAGTGGCGGTCACAATTTTACGGACCACGGGAGCGCGTGGCGAACAGCACTTCGACGCCTTCTGACGGCTGCCTGCGAAGCTCGAGAGCGTGCACTGCGCACGTGCGCCCTTTTTTACCTGCCAGCCAGCTCGTTCTCTCCCTTCAACAGCGCGCGCACCGGAACGACAGAATAAGGGCAAGGTGTCACTTCTGCTGTAGCCACGGAAAGACCGAGGAGTGATATCGTGACGAAAACACGTAATTTGTACAGCCAATGCTCGGTGCGCGCCGCATTCTACGCCTTAGTCCCAGACGCTCCGCGGTGCCGAAAACATGCATATCAGGAATATCGCGTCCTCGTCGAGGACGGACTATTGACCAAACAGACAAAAAATTTTTTGGGAAATATTCATACGGAATTCCATGCAGCTTTATGCTACACCCGTGTTTGCCATGCATGTTTATTCTTCCAAAGCGCATATGAACGGGTGCAAGGCGCTCCTACAGAACGTCAAACACATGTGCTTTTTGGGCGAGTTAGTGTTCAGATTGCTTAGGTATTCTTCACTGTGGCGGAAAATACATTTCGAGGAAATTGGGATAGCAAAAAGAAGAGCATGTCGTGGAAGTCACGGGAAAGAACGTGGGGGGAACAACACGTCATGCGCTATCTTGGTAACATGTCATCTTGACTTTGTCGCTACACGTCGCACGTTGGCTCTTTACGCATGCGCTGAAGGCGTCTTTCTCTATTCCTACACGTTTCTGACAGTGCCATTACGTAGTTCATAGTTCAAGATTCTTTCTTCTTTGTTGATCCACCTTTCCACGAAACATATTTTGCGCAGCGGTCAAGAATGCCTTAGTCATATACAGCTCCGTTGTAAAACCCAGCGAAAAGGAGAGGTTGGAACAGAAGGCAGGACTAGTCAATCTTTCTTGATTAGGTAGTTATGGGGCTCTACTGCTGACCCGAAGGTCGTGCGATAGAATCCCAGCAGCGGCGGCCGTATTTCGATGAACGCGAAATTCTAGACGCTCGTCAACTTACATTTAGGTGCACGTTGAACAACCGCAGATGGTAGGAAGTTCCGGAGCTCCCCACTACGGTGCCCCCCCACCCCCCCCATGATATCTTGGTTTTGGAACGTAAACGCCGAACAATTAAGTGCGAACAACTTATGGTTAACTATGAAACGCGTCCTTTCGTTCTCGGTGCCTCCGGAAACTATATGTGCGTAATAGTAGCGTTTGCTAAGTTCGTGCGCTCTAATCCGAACATAGATGGGATTTTGCAGCTCGAAGTAGTCAAAATTTCGACGAAAGTTCGTCTGGTCAGGCATTGGAGGAGATGGAACACCGGCACTGACAAATTCTGATGAAAAGATCGGACGTATCAGAACCGCGTACGGGTTCCATTTTCACTGAGCTGGACTGGAAGTCGTTGTCAATTATGTAGCCAGTAGGTGACGCAACGAGCGTGCGTGAATGGCAGGCATAGTCCCTGTTGTTCTATTCATTGTAGCTGGCGTTGACTGAATTACTAGAAATTTTAGGAGCCGGCGGGATGGATGGATATTCAAAGCAAGGCATGTTGTTGGGCTAGTCGGTTCATGGTATCATAGCGGTTTAAACTGCGCGATGAAGACGGGATGAAAAATGTGTGAATATTCAAACTTAGAGTCCCGAGAGACGCGTCTAGGCCAAATTTGGTCAAATTTGGCCTGAAATAAGGCGAAATTTGGATACGAATACATCTGTAGGAGTCTAAGCGTCATTCCATGGGCTCTGTGTAGTTTTCTGTTAGGAGGGGGTAGACCCTCCAGCCTAGGTAAAAGTGCTGTGTAATCTCATGGTATGTGGTGGGCTGATATCTATTGTCCAACGTCGTGGGCTGGGGAAAACTTCCGTGGGCGCGGAGCGTCAAACCTCGCGCCTTAGAGTGGGCCAGCTCGTTGAGGTTGGTGGGACCTCCGCTTGAGGTTGGTGGGACCATGTGAGTAGGAAACTACGTTAAGACGGGAGGATGCGTTTTTTTTTTTTGCTTGGCGATGACAGTGGCAGTGTCCCTAGTCAATTGTGTGATTATTTTCATGCTCTCAGCATTGGCGTTTGTCGTGGGACTGTTATGTCACGTCACGTTCGTGCTCCGGGTCACGTCACGTTGGTGCCTCGAGGTTAACCATGGACGTCCGGAAGGGGGTGCACGGGGGGCAGGGGGGCAGCACTTCCCTGGAATTTCGGATATTCTTCTACGCAGTAGAAATAAGTTGCACAGCTCGATTAGCACACTCAGGTCTCTCAGACCAGTGGGAAACGACCTTCGGGAGATTGTTGCACGTTACGCACTATTGACTAATCTCTCCAGTCATGACTCGGCCGTGAAAGAAAAGGTGCCTTGTGCTTGATACCCCCTCCACCTCTCCCCGCCCTCTCGGCGCATGCACCCCCCTGCAATAAATTCTTCAGTATAACTGCCGTCATAGGCGTTCGCGCAGAAGGGGCGGGGGGGGGGGGGGCTGCCGGGGGTGGTTCCACCTCTCTCTAGCCATCGAATATGGGCGCCAAATCTGTTCCAGACCTGTCCTCAGTCGATCCTGTCTCGTCATTGTTAGTGTGCATGGTTATGGCCATGCATGCATTTGGCGATAATGGCAGTCTATGAGCCTTGACGTCGCATTCCAAAAACTGTTTGCTTCATGCTCCAATACCTTTGACTATCCTTTTATACACGTGATGGTCACATGTGTACCAATCTCTCTAGTGAGGCACCTGGACTCTCTTGGGTCTAGTCGTGGGATGCCCGACTTTGCAAACAAGTCAATTCACGACTCTCCTAAAGAGTCAACGTGCCTTCCTAAAGGGAGTGCTTTATATGCGACACTTGAATGTATAAAAGGAGAGTCAAAGGACACTTATGTTTTTCTAGGAGTGTACATTTATCCCCCGGGAAGCCTGGAACCAAACGCAGGCTTTTGGGAACAGTACGGCCTCGCTTAATTTTTGTTTTGGCATCCATTAACAGGTGCAAACAGACTTCGATTACGAAACTGTTTTCTATCAGACTCGACCGTGTGGGGAAGGGCGACGGCACTGTAGTAAAACTTTGCCCCGCACCCCCCCTCCGACCAATTTAGAAACCAGCGCACGCCTATTGCGGCCGTAGATCGCGTCAGTTCGTAAGCCGGTCGCTGGACCTCTAGACGAGCAATCCGTGCCATATGCTCGTCTTAGCAAATACGCACACCAACATCACACGCTCTTCTAACCTTGCCATTTTGCAATGGCGCTGCAATAACAAATTTCGCCTGTATTTGCACCATTTAGGTCGGCCATTTCATTCTTGCATGTCCAGGTGTTGCCGACGTTGTTGGCAGCGACACTGACCAATTAGTATGGGCCCCGAAGGCTCTCACGAATTACTATTCGTGCTCACTTGCACCAAAGTTGTCAGTGACACTACATTGACATTTACCCTAAATCGACGAAGCTTAAGTCAAGTCTGCTATCGTAACACGGCCTCTCCGCTGAATGCGAATTGTATTTTGCTTCTATTATGCACTCCTGCTGGCCACTTCGTGACATTTCTTTAGGGTTTCATTCTGTATCTGCGCCTCCACAATGAATTGATGTTATGCCTACCACAGGGTGAAAAGGGTTTTCCGCCAATGGCACACACACGAGAGGACGACACACCACCGCAGTTGCTAATGCAGGAATGGGTCGTCTTCCTTCCTCTCCCTGTCAGTGCCTTTGGCTGAAAACCTTCCTCACCGATGGGCAACCAACCAGCTTAGGCAATACTATTCTAAAGTTCCTCCCATGGGATGCGTGTGACGCCATTGTACTTGTCGCACTTTGCTTTCGTCCTATGCGCAGCCGAGCCACAGGGTAGACCAACCTGCTGCGGTAGGGCAGCCTGCTGTGGAAGCCCAGCCTGCTGTGGAAGCCCAGCCTGCTGAACCACCTGCGGTAAGCTCAAAACGTTGTTGAGCTGTGATAGTCTGCATCTCGCGGATATAATTTCTTTTTCCAAGACAAAACGGGCGTGTTTCATGCTGCGCACAGCACGCTGTTTTCGTATAAAGACGGAGTCGTACTTGTCTATAGGCAAATATGACTCAGTCTGTACACTACAACAGCGCGTACATCGCGCTCCGCCGCTCTATAGAGCGGACGAGCGCGTGGCTGTGGACGCTGTTGTTGTCCGTAGCTGCTATTTCACGTTAGCCAAAAGCTTCCGTTCATAATTGAATTATAGTGTAAGGACCAAGCATGTAGTATATGGCTGTTCCTTCATATTTCTGCAGAAAACGGGAGCTGAAGTGGCCGGCTGGGCGCTCTAGACAAATGTGATTCCGTCCGTACAGCCGTGTCCACTTTTATGTATAGCAGGCGAGCAGCCGGCCTTGCTCTGCGGGGCGACACCTTGTGGCGGTTGCGGGATCTGACATGGTGCGCCAAGGAGTTTGCGCGGCCTAATAGACATGCTGATGAGTTTCGACTCCTAACACGCGTTATCTGTTGGAAGGTGTAATCTTTTGGAATCGATTAGGCGAAAGCGCCCTGAGGGAGCGTGCTTCTTCAGTTAAACAAGCGCACCTTTCAACGCTGTCACCCGTGGAAAGCCGGTCAGCATGTCTATTAGGCCGAACATGCTCATTGGCACACCGCGTCCAATCCCGCAACGGCCGCAAGGTGCCACCCGGCAGAGCAAGGCCTGCTGCTCGCGCGCTATACAGACGTGGAAGCGGCTGATAAAGTTATTGTTAAGGAAAAGTGAACAGCTAAGTGCCGACCCGTAACTGTCTCTCTCAATGGAGGTCACCTCAACAGGCCGGCACGGGGATGTACTCGACACGCTAATGCGATATCTGGTTTTGAGCCCACGTTACACCCGCGCATCCCCGCCCCCTGGCTACGGGTCTGCCTTATATTAAACTTCCCGATTTCTGTTCCATATTTAACTACCGGTGTAGGGGTTATGTTTTTTCTCTTGAGGCATACTGGCATAATACCATTTGATCCTAGAATACCTAGTATGCGCTCCGCCAAATTCTCATTCTTCTGGTCACTTCAGTCTCCTGGTTCGTAATCCGTGGTCACTATCCCCCCGCTATAGTCGACGTATTCCTTTACCACATCGAGTTTTTTTTTTTTGGTTGAGGTGTCCTCTACAGAGACAGTTATTGAGCACTCTTCCCCCATTTCCCCTCAATTTCCTCTTTCTTCCCTCTTAAGAATCACTCACATCGAGTTCCTCGCGACCTAATGCAAGCAGTTCTTTTACGAGACTGTTGATCGTTAATTTAGCTTCCTGAATATTAATATTTAGAACCTTGTTTCTGCTTCACCTGTCCAACTCAATCATGTTTTGTAGGTGGTCTCCTGAATTATTCATCGAGGCAATGTCTCTAGCGAATTACAGGGTTACCAATGTATTCTACATTACCTTTTACATCCAAGTGTTTCCTATCAAGGGCATTGGAGATATCTCCCTGCTTTACTCTTACTAATTGGAATTTTATTGCTTTGTTCATGGAATGCAATAGTGACAGTGGAGCCGCTGTAACTTTATTATTTTTACGTGCGGCTTATCAGCACCTTGATATCTTGCCTGCATGACTGCTGAGATTTTCGGCCGAAAATCTCAGCAGCAGCCGTTTCGTAGCAACGGTTGTGAAGCGGGAAGTGCCAACAGGCGTCAGAAGAGAACCCCTCCTTTCCCCTCCGGTTTCGGCAGCGCCATCCACGTATCACGCTATCTCGGTTTAGAGGCTATTTGCCACGCGCTCGCGTGTTCGAGCTCATATTGCTCACGATAGTAGTACATAATTTACATTAAGAAGAGAACGCCGTGTGTATCATGACTGTCGCCGACAGTGCTGTGCAGCCCATTTGACGTCAACCGGCGCAGACGAAGCGTAGCGAGTTTGCCTCACTAACCGCGGAAGGCAGCGCGTGGGCGCGTTCCGCGACAGCCGACGCACCACGGCGCGGACTACTGTCGCGCTGCGGGTGGCCGTCGAGGAACCTGTCATCTCGCCCCCCGTCCTTCCCTCCTCCCCGCGCTTTCCTCGCCATCGCAGTCTTTCATCCTCAGCTGCACGCGCTCCACGTTAGCTCTCTCTCTTTCGTCCTCGTTCGCTTCACCGCCTACGCCAACGCCGCTCAACGAAGGGAAGGGGGGCCTGAGAGCAGCGCTCTAAAGAAAGGGGACACGGCGAAGTAGGGGAGGTAGGGAGGGACGTACATGAGTATTGATGTGTCCAGCAGGACAGAAATGCCCTGCGGACTAAAAAGTACCTTGACGTACCTCTTTGCCCTCCCTAAATTTACTGTGTCTCCTTTCTTTCAGCACTCACGCGCATGCGCTGCCAACTCTTGAAAATGTACGTTAACCAACTTGTTCTTTATTTTCACCATTCGGTGTTCAAGGCACACGTCAAAATGCACAATTTCTCTTTCATAATGGCACTTTTCGGACTTGCACCACTCTGAAGCAGCAATAACGTCAAAAAATGCGTACCCTCTGCAAAAAAAAAAAAAAATAGTGCAATGGCTACATAGCTCACTGGCGCTGCGCCAATGACCTACTTTCTATAGAATGGCAACAACTGTAGAAGAGGGTAGAACTAGGCTTCTTGGTAATAGTTTTTGAACATCGCGAAAACGGCGCTAGAAGATAACATAACAGAAGACGGGAACAGATACCGCAGCGCTTTGGAGTGTTCTTCTGTCTTTCCTGTCGGTGCTTATTAGCGCTATTTTCGTGGTGTTGAAGAAGTATAACTCTAGTGCAGAACACAGAACTTCGCACTTACCAAGAAATCGAGTCACCTTACGACGGGATGGCCTTTATTTAACAAAGCGAGTCCCAAGTCTTGACATGTTCAAGCATGAATCAACTTCCCCTGCCAGATCAGAATGGACTCGTGCAGAGTGCGACAGTGATGTGCCCTTTTCCACACGCGGTCATCGCGAACAGATCGAGTGATTTCTCAGTAAAAACCCTCATACCACAGACGCATGTACAGCGGCCCTTTTAGGCCGCTAAGGTAAAAAAGCGTATAAGAGGCACTGCTGTCGAAAACAAATGCCAGCATTATGACTGAAACAAGATTCATCTCTCGAAGTGGACGCGCCGTAGCCGAACTGCGTAAGGGCTCCAGTTTCCGCGCTTCCCTTCTTTGTTACTACGTGCTCCATACCGAATGTCACGCCTTGAAAGCAAAGCCGTGTAGTATCCTCGCCCAACGAGTGTCTTACACCCTGGGCTGGGCATTCACCTGCCCGTTAGCTTTATCCTGGAAATCTGCAACTTTAGAACCCGGTTGCTCGTTGCACAAAAGTCGCTCGGCTTACTCGAACACGGCGAATTTTTAACAATTTCCCGATTCTCTTTTGCAGGAGAGAGAGAATGCGAGTCAGCAAGTTTTCGCCAACAACCTCGCCACTATTTGCTCCGACCTGTTTCCACACGCGCCAACAAGTACTCGACTTTCTCAGCGCTGCCGACGCCGAGCCAGTAGGCGGAGGCGCTAGCGCCGGGAGCATGGAGCCCATGCTGCACACGCGATGACTCCAGTAAAACCGTCTGCTGGGCCGTCGGGCGACTCAAAAAGTGGACCACACTGTTCAGCCCCCCGCGGAATCGAGCTCGTCCAGCTAGACGAGGAACGTCTTCACTTTCGGACCCTTAATGTCGACCCGGAAGGCCTGCCGCCAGGGGACGACCTCAAGTTTCTGTGCCTGTGTCTGTGGCTCCTGTGCCAGCATCGTTGCATCTCTGTAGTTTCCATGTCCATTTCCGTCGTGGCACCTAGACACCCCCCATATATTCCTGGCGAGGCTGCGACTCACGACGGAGGTGACAAAGATCGAGGTGTTCGGCGGAAACCTGTTCAAGCCAAGCTGTGCCGGAGTCTTGCCAGGCGCTCCCGGTTCTGGCCTATCGTGTCCCCTACGGTGGATCCTCGTGTGTCCACTACGAGAGTTGGGGTTGTGCTCTATGCACATCGACGAGGCCGGCGCTAATGCCCTGACGAGTTGCTTGGAAGAACGCCGGCGTAGTCTCGTCACCCTCATTCTCATAGACGTCGAGTTCACCACAGAAACCTTTCGCCGTCTCGCAGACAAGGTGTCCGAACTCGCGAAGCTCCAGGATTTGCGCATCAAGACGAGCTCCAGCGAAGACACGGTCGAGTTCGGCGACGCACTGTCCAAAATCGGCGAATCAAGCTCTCTGTCGAGACTTTATGTGCACGTCGACTTCGGTATTTGCAAGTTGCTTCAAGGTCTCAAAAAGTGCGAGACGCTCACCGAGCTCACACTGGGGGGCGACGATACGCAGCTCGGAATATCTCCGATCCCTTCGTGACTTCCTCGAAACACGCCAGCTTCCCCTACGCCTCAAAATGTGCCTCGACATGAGCGAGGCGTACACCGCCCACACCTTGATGGATGTCCTTATATGGATTGTCAAGGGCAGTTGCGTGCGGACCTTGATACTCTCCGGATCGACCATCAACCGGCCCCAATCCGTAGCACTCGCCAAGGCGCTCGCCAGGAGCAAGCTCGCGGAGCTTCACCTGGACGAATGCAGGATCGAGTGCGCGGCCGTGGAGTACTTCGCGAAGTCCATCGCGGCGTACTCGCCGTACGACAACTTCAAGGAGCTCAACGTGGGAGCCGTTGTCGGCAATGACGAGCAGCAGCACCGAATGCTGTGGCACATCGCGGAAGCAGGCGTCCGCAGCAAGATCACGCTCGCCTGCAGTGGGTGCCACTTTCAGAATTGCAATGACTGGAATATTCGCGCGGAGCACAAGCACTTTACCAAGGTATCCCTGTCCTTTACCGAGGAGGCGAAGGTCGAGCCCGTTCTGCATGACCTGGTGAATGCGACCGAGACGCTGGAAAGCTTGTCCATCGTATCCAACGGGGTAAGTTAACGTGGTGCTCAATCTGATGCGTGTTCCATTGAGTATCTAAAGGAACTGAAACAGGTACAAAGCAGATGCGGGTAAGAACTGAAGTATATTATTTAAAAAAAAAACGTACGAAAGGAACAAGAACATAATTACAACCTGGCTGAGGCTAGTCAAACCTAGCCAAAATGATGTCAACCTAAGATTAAAAAAAAGGCCATACGAGTGTGGCACAGCCAAGAAAATTATTTAGCTGGGCTAGGTGCTTACGTGTTACCAACAGAGTATTTATGTATTGCGGCTGCTTTCTTGTCTGTTTCAGTACGAAGTGTACAACAAAAAATTTTATTCATCAAAGCTAAAAGAGAATTTAATTTTGACCGCTTACGCACTAATACATACTAAGCATGTGCAACGCAAAGAAACGAAGACGAAAAGAAGACCCAGAAACGACACACTGGTGCCGAGACTGCTTTTGGTCGAATCTCGCTATAACTAACACCTATATAGCGAATTATGTGCTATAGCGAACTAAATGCGCTGTTTGGTTGGTCACGCTTGATTTTAGTAAGAATTATTCCTTGAATAACGAAAAAGAGAATTCCGAAGCCGCCGCGATAACTGCTGTATCGAAAAAAATATTTGGTTGGCATTTTAGTTTACAATGTTTTTGTGACAGAAGATTTGGTTTAGAATGTAGCAGAAATATTGGGGAAATTTTAGCGGATATAAGCCGCGCGGATGCCGCAGACATGGCGAGGCGGTGGAGAAGGTGTTCGTCGACACTCCCGACGACTGAGACTGCTCACGTATGCTGAAGTAGAAAGAGCCCTTTCGTGCATGGGAACTGTGTGAAACTTCGTTCTACGCAGTTATCTCGTTTCGTATCTAAATACGTTTTCCGCGAGCCTTCTGCAGGTTTTAATGGCGAAGCTTTTAAACCTGGCAGTATGACGTCCGTTAACGAAAAACCCCTGCTGCGCCGTTGCCGTAGGAACCGCCACAGTTGCGCGCTATTTTTGCTCAAAATAGTCCAGCTGCTACCGCGCCGAGGAACAGCCACCGTCGCCACAGCGACCACCACAGTTTCTTACACTTTCTCTCAGGGACAGCGATTTCAACACATTCCTAGTGGCAGGCTCAGGCGCATATTGCCCTTGGCTCTTGGCTGCCGCTTCTTCGGCCATGCACGCTGGATTCCATCAAAAACTACTTGTACAGTAGGAAACGGACACAAAATAAGACACCAGATACACACGACCACAATCCTGGATCCAGTCCGCCGCGGTGGTGTAGCGGTTAGGGTGCTCGACTGCTGACCCGAAGGTCGCGGGTTCGATCCCGGCCGCGGCGGTCGCATTTCGGTGGAGGCGAAATGGTAGAGGCCCGTGTACTGTGCGATGTCAGTGCACGCTAAAGAGCACCAGATGGTCGAAATTTCCGGAGCCCTCCACTACGGCGTCCCTCATAACCATATCGTGGTTTTGGGACGTTAAACCCCAGATATTATTATTATTATTATTATTATTATTACTACAATCCTGGATCTAATCGTCGCCGGCGTTGATTCCCGTGCAGAGCACGAGCTGAAGATCAACCAGCTTCGCTGGGACCAGCTTTTCGCATCTTAGCGCAAACTTCTCGCACTTTTTTTAGCGCCGAGCATTCTCTGCTCTTGGAACGAATTTCGGGTATAAGGAACTAATTTATGGTCCCGATGCTGGTTCTTTATAACGAGATTCAAACGTGTACATCAACACATGTACCAAGTAGCCCACGAGTGGATTCTTCTGAAGCTTTACCCATTAATTGTCTGTGTCGTTTAAACAGTGTTTCAAAACCATTTTTGCTTGTCATATCCGCCAGCATTGTGTGCGCAGAAGGAAGGAGATGGGGGCATACTTTAAAGGGGCACTGCAACACTTGTCCAAGTGGCCATGGAATGAATTCGTTAAAGGAGCTTATTGCCTCACGAATTCAGCACCGCAAAAATTTCTAGAATCCGTCCAGTACGAGCGGAGTTACAAGATTTGTCACACGGTGCAATTGCATTCTCTCTTATCTCGTCCCAACGAAAGTGCTGGAAGCTAAGCAGCGAGGGATGGCACGGGGGAAGAATACGCCACGTTCGCCTCCTGACCTTGAGTATATTTTCTCATCTTTTTTTTCTTTGAATGCGCGGCTTTTCAGTGCGATCGCGCGTGCACGCGTGGACAAGTCGCGGCCTCCCGTGGCGGCCCCAGTAACGACCAAGCCCGCCATGCTCAAAACAGCCAAGGGCCGATACAATGACTGTGACGAGTGATTTTTGAGCTTGTAGTGTCATCTGTCGAGAGGAGAGATAGCAATTTTTAGCGGAATTTGAGAATTTATTGCGAATTCCAGGGCCGCGGGCTGCGCTATAATATTTGGCTCGCGTCTTTTTCGGGAGCGTCGACTACCGATCGGCAGCGTCTTCTGACCATGCTCAAAGTGTTGCAGGGCCCCTTTAAAATGCACACGATAGCTCTACTATGGGCGCGGCTACGGTAGCCGACCCGAATACATAAAATGCTCGTGCCCTAAATGTCGTATGGAGCGTAGAAAGAGCCTCTAGGAAACTTGCCGGAAGGGTATGCGGTGCGGCTGGATGTTTCGTATGACAGCACGGCAAGAAAAAGCCTGCAGATCCCACGCACTATGGGAATCGATGTAATGCGAAGTAGCCAGGAAGGAGCAAATTATGCTTTACATAATTTGCATATCATGTTTTACATGTTAGGACCGGTCATTTATGTTCGTCGTACAGTCACGTCACTCAATACCAAGTTTCGTGTATATCAAGCTAACGAAATGGCCGCGAGCGCGCCATGAGCGTGGAATGCAAGTCATGTCGCTCATGACATGTCATGATTTCCATATTATCACTTGTCATTTATGTGCGTCATACAGGCATGTCACTCAATACCAAATTTGATGTATCTCAAGCTAACGAAACGGCCGCGAGCGCGCCATGAGCGTGGAATGCAAGTCATGTCGCTCATGACATGTCATGATTTCCATATTACCACGTGTCATTTATGTTCGTCATACAGTCACGTCACTCAATACCAAGTTTGGTGTATATCAAGCTAACGAAACGGCCGCGAGTGCGCCATGAGCGTGGCATGCAAGTCATGTCGCACATGACAAGTCATGATTTCCATATTACCACTGGTCATTGATGTTCTTCATGCAGTCACGTCACTCAATACCAAATTCGGTGTACCTCAAGCTAACGAAACGGCCGCGAGCGCGTCATGAGCGTGGTATGTAAATCATACTTTTCATGACAAGTTAGTCATGATTTTCGTGATATGACCAGCCATTTATGTTCATCATACGGTCATGTTATGCCATACCAAATTTGGTAAAAATCCCATTAACGATACGGCCAGGAGAGCACAAAGTCGTAGGCGGCTAGATAGATAGATAGATAGATAGATAGATAGATAGATAGATAGATAGATAGATAGATAGATAGATAGATACGCTCAAAGTCGCCGAAGTTCGCTAAGAAATGCTTCGCATTTAAAAAAAATTGGCCTCGTATCTGCGTGCTTCGCTGCAAATGTCGTCGAAAGACTATAGTCTTGTGCCGGCCGTACTGCTATGTTTTGCCTTGCCTCAAACAGCGCTTACCCTACGTTGAATTGGCCGCATCTAGCTAGAATTTATAAAACAGAGGAGCCGCTGCGCGAGATATGGACGCCATAAAAAAACCTGAACTTGTGCTGAACCAAGGGCCACTGCCAGCGGCAGAACTTTATCGTCGGCACAGGGCTTTTTCGTGCAAAGCATCGCAGTTCGTGCACAGCGTCGCATTTTCAGCACAGACTAAAAACACTAGGTTCTTTAGAATTACGTGTCTTTTTATTTTCCAATAAAAGAACACACGACCTCATACTTACATATTAATGTTGCGCCTCAGGTATGCGCAGTATTTGCTTTTTCATCGAATATGTTCACAAGTATGAACGCAAACACCAGTTCAAGATGGCTGGGCGTTCAGAAAATTAGTTAAACTGCGGTCGAATAGCTAGCGGAATCGGATGACAGCCCAGCCAGACAAATACAGACAGACCAAAATTTTTGCGTTGAAGTATCCCAAAAAAGACTATCGTCTTTAAAAAATTCTAGTGGTGAATGTGTTGCTAGCGTTTAAGGGCGGCAGAGGCGCTAGCAGGGTTTATAGGGCCCCATAAGTATGCAAGAAACGGGCCTTCATCCACTAAACGTACGCATGCAATATTCATTTGGTACAGTTCTTTCAAATGCTTGGCCACTGACAAAAAAGCTGCCTATGCATGACGAAAGTGTTAGAGTTTAGAAGAGACAGCACGAAGACGCGTGTCTACCAGTATGTCTGTACCCGTCGTCGTAAATGCAGGCGTTTCCCATGCGAACACTTCCAAAACGAGCAGCATATTTCATTCCTGTTGTGGTTGGGCGAACCACATCGAATGCCTCGCATAGCCAGCACTATCGGAAAGGAGCGCGAACTAGATGCTAGCGTGCACTTGTCTTTCTGTCCATAAGTTCTTGTGGCACTGTCCTTCAAGGCTACGTCATATTTGTCTATCCGATCACGTAATGCCACGACATTTCCAACTAACTAGCTCCACAGCACAGGTTGCACTCCCGCCTCCTATTTTTTTTAAATGCGAAGCATTTCTTAGCGAACTTCGGCGAGTTTGAGGGAGTCTATCTGACTATCTATCTAGCCGCCTATGACTTTGAGCTCTCCTGGCCGTATAGTTAATGGATTCATACCAAATTTGGTATGGCGTAACATGACCGTATGACGAACATGAATTACTGGTCATATCATGAAAACCATGGCTAACTAGTCATGAAAAGTATGATTTACACGCCATGGCTGTAGTGCTCTTAGGCCGTTTTCGTAACTTGATATACCCAAAAATTGTTACGATGAGACATTTGTGCATGACCAACATAAATGACAGGTGGTAATATGAAAATCATGACATGCACGTCATGTACAACATGATTTACATGCCACGCTCATGATCCGATGACGGCCGTTTCGATAGCTTGATATATAACAAATTTGGCATTGCGTGACATGACTGTATGACGAACATATATGAGAAGTGGTAATATGGAAATCATGACATGTCATGTGCCCCATGACTTGCATGCTACGCTCATGACACGCTCGAGGCCGTTTCGCTAGCTTTATATTCACCCAATTTGGTATTGCGTGACGTGACTGTATGACGAACATAAATGCCCAGTGGTCATATGGAAATAATGATATGTCACGTGCAACATGAGTTGCATGCCACGCTCATGACACTGTCGCGGCCATTTGCCTTACTTGATATAGACCAAATTTGGTATTGCGTGACGTGACTGCATGACGAACCTTAATGCCAAATCGTCGTACGGAAATCATGACATGTCATTCGCAACATGACTTGAATTCCACGCTCATCACACGCTCGCGGCCGTTTTGCTAGCTTGATATACACCAAATTTGGTATTGCGTGACGTGGCTGTATGACGAACATTAGTGGCAGGAGGTAATATGAAAATCCTGGCATGCATGTCATCTACAATGCCATTTACAGGCCACACTCATGGTGCGCTTACGTCCAGTTCGCTAGCTTGATATGCACCGAAATTGGTATTGCGCTACGTGACTGTATGACGAACCTAAATGACAAGTGGTAATATGGAAATCATGACATGTCATGTGCAACATGACTTGCATGCCACGCTCATGACACTCTCGCGGCCGCTTCGCTAGCTTGAAGTACACCAAATTTGGTATTGCGTGAAGTGACTGCATGAGGAATCTAAATGACAAATGGTAATATAGAAATCGTGACATGTCATGTGCGACATGGCTTGCATGCCACGCTCATGGCGCGCTCGCGGCCGTTTCGCTAGCTTGATATGCACTCAATTTGGTATTGCGTGACGTGACTGTATGACGAACCTAAATGACAAGTGGTAATATGGAAATCATGACACGTCATGTCCAACACGACTTGCATGCCACGCTCATGGCGCGGTGACAGCCGTTTCGCCAACTAGATGTGCACCAAATTTGGTATTGCTTGACATGACTGTATGACGAACATAATTGCCAAGTGGTCACACGGAAATCATGACATGTCATGGGCAACATGACTTCCATGCCACGCTCATGGCGCGCTCGCAGCCGTTTCGCTAGCTTGATATACACCAAAAATGGTATTGCAGGACGTTGCTGTATAACGAACATAAGTGGCAGGTGGTAATATGAAAATCTAAAATGCCATTTACAGGCCACGCTCATGGTGCGCTTGCGTCCAGTTCGCTAGCTTGATATACACCGAAATTGGTATTGCGCTACATGACTGTATGACGAACATAAATGAGAGGTCCTAACATGTAAATCTTGGCATGCATATTATGTCCAGCACGATTTGCCCCTTGCTGGCTGCTTCGCATTACACCGATTCCCACAGTGCGTGGGATCTGCCGGCTTTTTTCTCGTAGAAACCATGCTTTTCTAGCAGGCTTGCTTTTATGGAGAAATCTGGCGTACCTTTTCGTGAGATCCAATATCACTCGCTATTGTTATTTGTAAGATACATGACACTCTTTACGGCTACAGCTAATAGGCCTTTACATTCCTGCTATATTTTCCATCACATCGTTCCTTGGATATTAATGCGATCGCGTTAAAGAGCTCTTTTCGCAGAAATGACCGGCGTCGTTGGTTGTGAGCGAAAAATCTTGTTCCGTAACCGAAAATCGAGAAAGATGCAAATAAAGTAAACAAATCTTCGGCTCGAGTGAGAATCGTACCCTAGCCGTCCCCCCTGGTAAGCAGGTGTTCTACCACAGAGCCCAGCTATTGCTTAAAGATGCTTCGAAGAAAAAAATAAATAAATAAACGCTGTATGAATGCCATGTAGTGGTACTACGGGTCTTCCTAGCGTATGTAATATTGCGTTGCAGCAGCGTGGAATCCCGCCAGGCGTCAAAGGATGTGAATAACGCGAAGAATGGGTGTTTCAAAGGCCCACCTATTACAAAGCGCTCACATATTTAATCCTAACCAGCTGCAAAAGCATGTAAAAAGTGAGTGGCCGCGTAGGTTCGCGTGTTGCCTTGTGGACGCCTAGTGTGCCTTTCGCCGATACGCAAAAGAAATTATGGCGTGGTGGTCACTGCGCAACTGTACTTTCAGTGGGCATTATAGGATACTTTGAAACAGCCACTGTTACGCAGAGTCGTTCATTTGGGGCACGGTTGAAGCATGCACCGAGAATCGAAGCTAGGCAAGCAACGATGCGCACGGGCCACGATTATGCTATCGCGTTCTACACTTGAAAGCTCAAGCGTCCTTTAGGTCTTTTAAGGCGTAAGCCTTTAATGTCTCATGCTCACGTGCATCCGTCCGAGCCCTGGCACGGTGCCAGGTGGCCGCCGGGGCGCGCAAAGGGACGTCAGTCGCGTCGGACTCTACAGCGCTCGCGCCTTGCTTGCGTAGCGTCGCTGTGCCTAGCCTCAATGGACATAGGCATTGTCCTATGTCCATAGGATGTTCTATGGGTGTCCTGTGTTGTCCTACGTCCATAGGTTGTCCTATGTCCATGGTCCATAGGCCGGTCCAATGAACAAAGGCAATGAACTGACCCCGTCTCAATGGACACAGGCGTTCGCGGAACACACTTTGGAATGTACAAAGTGTCCGCCAATTTAAGCGCTGGAACGCGGATGGCGTCTGCACGATGCGCAAAGCGCGAGAATATAGGAACGCATGCGAACGGAGGCAGATCAGTCTCTCGTCTCACTGCGATTCGCGGTAAAAAATTAAAAAAGAAAACCCGCACACATTCCGTTTGTGTGCCATCCCACTGAGAGTGGAAAAGAAAAGACATGACATAGTCATTCGAATGACCACAAGCTTTCGCCGAACACGCTTTGGAATGTACAAAGTGTCCTAGAATTTTGTGACCGTCTATCGTCCGCCTGTCACCTTTGCCCCCCTGCAACACCGCAAATCACCTTCTCTTCAAATCGCAGGATTTGACCGAAACGGGCGCAACGTACGTGGCGGACTTGATCCGAAAGTGCTCCAAGCTCAGGGTTCTCCGACTGCGCTGCCGTCTCTCTGCAAGCGGCGCCGCCCTGGTCCTGACCGCGCTGGAAGATTCCCGCAGCGTGGTGCTTCTGACAGTAGGGCAATGGGAGAACAACAGTGCGATGAGAATGGACTTCGCAAAAATGCTCAAGAGAAACAACAGCCTGTGCCGCCTCGAGATCTACTGGAAAGACGTGGCCGCCTACGAGCGCTCCAAGCGCTGCCTCATGCGGGGTCTTTTCGGACAACAGGTACGCAGTATGCATAAACGAAGAAGAATACACGAAGACAGGCGCCGGACTCTCAACTAATCTTTATTCACATCGACTCACACTTATATACATGCGCGTGGTCACACAAACAATACAAAAGTAAAAACAGACAGGGGTTAAGACGCTTATCTACTCAAATACGAAATTTCTTTTTGCTGGGGGCGATGGACGGAACACTGATACATTAGTTGTTGTTATGAATGTGCAAAGCCTCTAGTATCTCGCAAGTTGTCTGTTTATTATTCCTGGCGATGATGTTGCTTTTTTCCAATTGAGGAACGCACCCGCACTCTTTGCATTGCGCGCTTATATGTGATAGGCCATCGGTGCGATAATTGGCTTCATGTTCCCTTAATCTAACGTTGACGCACCTTCCGGTTTGTCCTATGTATACAGCGTCACAGGACAAGGGAAGGTTGTACACCACCCCCGTGGCGCAGTCAGTGGCTGGGGATCCGTTTTTAATGAACACATACCAACTTGCCCAACTGTCAGTGTTATGAACGCAGTATGCATAGGCGTGCGCGCGAGGGGGGGGCAGGGGGGGACGGACACCTAAGAAAGGGGGCGCAAAGTCTGCCCCAATACATTGACTTAATAGGGAAGCGGGCGCTGCAACGAGCCTTCGTTCCCCCTGAAGGGTAACCCTTCGCACGCCTATGGCAGTATGTACGGAGTGAAAACTGAAAAAAAAATTTTTTTTTGACCTGAACAAAAACGTAGCCCAGTACGTTATATATATATTTTTTCATTCGGATGTGACACACATATTTTCTATCGATTTTCTCTTCAGGGAAAAAGTTGCCAATCTGAAACCACTGTGGTCTCGAATCGTGAGCATTAAGGGGACACTAAAGTGAAACAATTACAAATTTTGTAATGAAAAGCTGTAGTGTCGTTCATATCACCATTATGGGTTTATTAACAGCAGAGAAAATCGTGGGAGAAAGCTCCCTATCTGAATTTTCCGACAAAATCTCCGATTGTGACGTAACGGACTTCACTTGTTTTTCGTGTTTTGTCCGCATTGACTCGACGAAGTTTTCAGAAACTTCATTTTTAATATTTAGGAACTACGTAGGGCCATATGCGTGCGCACGAGGAGGGGGCAGAGGGGTTGGCCCCCCCCCCGCCCCCCTAGTCACCTAAGAAGGCTGGTGGGGGGCGCCAAGTCGGCCCCATACACTGACTTGATAGGGAAGGGGGGGCGCTGCGACCCCCTGAAGGGGAACCCTGCGCATGCCTATGCGTAGGGCCCCGGTAAACTTCATCTAGAATATACGACGTAACGGCGATTGGTGTGTAATTTCAAGGGGGCTTCGCCACCCGCATTTTTTTCTCGCAAGCCAAGCGTCTACTTGTGGCAAGCGTGCCGTTTCAGGTATCGTGAAAGTGCAATATACGGGAACAATCGTTACCTTTTCTGCCCCGCTTACTGCGTATGTCCGGGGGTCAGTATTAGCGCGTCCCTCGGGCAGGGATCCAGATGTGTTTTCATTTCGCGAAAGATGAGTGGCAACTGTAACTGCATAGAATAACGCCTTGATGTGTTACTCACCCAGGCCAGCGTGGAGATCGCATTGTCGGAGCTGCATTGTCGAGGACAGCGGTCTCGCATATAGGAGACTACACTCGACAACGTGCTGCTTCTGATATCATACGAAAAAGCAGACTTTCCAGCCACGTTTAGTCTTTAGTTTTCAATATTAATAACTGGCCTTACGTTTCAGAACATAGTCGGTCTCTTCTTCAGGAGTGACTTTGAGGTGTGAAAGTAAACCCCGAAGAAGAGACCGAATAAATGGGCCTCGAAACGTAGGGTCAATTTTTAATACTGAAAACTAGACTAAACGTTGCTGGAGAGTTCTTATTCGTATAATTTATCCCAGCCAGACAGATCTGTCAAATATGTTTACCTTCTGAGATCATGGTCGCTCCCTTTAAGCAAATCACACCACCTGTTCGAAGAGGTAGAGGCCTGTGTACTGTGCGATGTCAGTGCACGTCAAAGAGCACCAGATGGTCAAAATTTCCGGAGCCCTCCACTACGGCATCCCTCATAATCATATCGTCGGTTTTGTGACGTAAAACCCCACATATTATTATCTTCGAAGAGTTCGAAATTCATTTATGTGATCAGCGTTTTTATCTATCTTTCTCGTTACCTTAATTTCACCCTTTTCGGGGGAGAAGCTTTTGGGTGCATGGGAACCTGTAGATCATGCCCAACGCAGCTTGAAGTGCTTGTTAAGATTTCTCAGCGAGACGGGTTAAATGCTAGTATTTAGAGCATGTGCTAATGTAGCTAATGCATAGAGAATTTCGTGCGTGTCCGGCCCCGCGCAGGACAGTGTGTGCAGTGGGTCATTGTGCCATACCATAGTCGCCTCTCATCATGCCTTTCTCTTTCTCTCCCTATTTTCTCTTACCCCTGCGAAGAGTAGCAGGGTAGAATCCAGCTGTCCAGGCCGACCTCTCTTCCTTCTCATTAAACATCTTCCTGTTCAGAGAGGCAGACCGTCGCGTGAGAAGTTTTATTGCGATAGCAGTTATATGCAGACTCTCGACTGGTTTTCGCCGTCGGCGTTGGCGTCGCCGTCATGTCCCGTATATGTGCATTTTCGTTCATGAACAGAAACCGGACGAAACTTGTTCCGATGGAATGAAACTAACACCGCAATCAATATTTCATTGCGACCCACTGCAGATGCGTGACTGTTCTCAAGATGTACCAGGGTGCGCGCCCGGCCGAAATTGCCGAGTGCGATCCCGAGATCCTGTTATCGCTCCAGAGGAACGAGATGGCGCTAGCCTGGGCCACGTCGCGAATCCTCAATGAGCACAACATGAGCGCCGAGGGCAGCGTACTCGCCGACTTGTTGGACGTCTGCGACGCGCGCTTCGACCTGTATCAGCGGGTCGCCGACTTCTCGCCGCGCACGGCGCACAACCGGGTCCGAATGGCCCTCATGGCGACGAGGACCGCGTACTACGCCCTGCGCGCCAGGTTCCCCGAACCGGTAGCCCCTGATCTTGTGGCCGATACTCAGAGAGGCCTTACAGCTCTTCGTTCGCCAAATGAGGCATTACGTCATAGACAAGCTTAAAGAGCCAAAAGTTGCTGAAAAGTCAGGCGAACGAGTCTGAGGCCGTTCCCCACTACATTCGCACGTGGTCGGCGGCTCCGCGCTATAACGTAGCCCAGTATTTGCGGACATTTACAATCTTTTTTTTTTTTCTGTGCGTTCGAATTTGATAAAAGTTTTATGCACTACTTCATTTTAACATGTTCCCTTAAACTGAACCCTGTTCATTTATGGCAGTTTAATATATGTATGTATGTTCTCTGCTTCGATGTGACGCTGTCAAATCGCTGGAAAATACTTGCTGGGGAGATCAGTCATGTCTTGGCCCTTGCACAGTGATGTGCGCCTACGATGTTCGTTGCAAATAAGAAGTGCGTGAAATAAACTTTCTTTTATACGTTGTGTGAAGTGCCGTTTTGTGATATTACTTGAGAATGCCAAATCTTTGATGGGACCAGCTCCAGACAGGAAGCATTGGATGCCATAAAAGAAAAAAATATTAGTGATCACGAAAACACGCCCCGTGACTGGAGACCAATGGGAACACTGTTGCGATGTTGGTGTAGAAATTCAGATTGGGGCTTCAATTTCAATTCGATGCAGTTGCTGCGGGCATTTCTTTTACGGTAAGCTGTAAATGAGTCTTAACTCCGTGTGTGCGAAAACACCAAGAGCATGGGCCGCAAAAATATTTGGTTAATGTCACTAATTAATCGCCACTTATCCACTAGGAAATGAAGGGACCACACGTGTGACAAAGACCAATTAAGATAGTGCGAGGAACGCAATACGCACGCGGCAAGGCGCAAAAGACTACGCGTGTCGCGACAAACGACTCACCCTTATGTAACTTTTGATTACAAAGGGAATAAATAGAGCACTGGTTTTGTCATGTCGCCAATGCAGATTACTCAGAAAAGAACTTATCCCTTTCGCTAACCTGGAGCTGAACTGCGCAATTGACAACATACTTACCTTCGGCACTTCGGCTCTGGGCTTCAGCTGCAAGAACGCTTTTGATGCCGTTTGTAGGTCACCTTCACAAAAGAAAACGAACACAACTTTCAAATCCTACTTGTATAAGTATTCAAATAATAGTAATGATTTAAGTAATGATAACGATTAAAGTGTCTAGTTTGAATGTTAGGAAAAACAATTATTGCAATCTCTCCTTTTAACGTACATTTTCTTTCGTTATCAGCATTAAATACTCAAAATGCCTAGATAGATAAATAACTTTATTGAGCACCGAGGGAGGAGAGCCGGGTTTTATCCCGACCCCCCCTGCGGGCCGCTCCCACGTTGGAACAGGCAGAAAGTACCGGCCCGCGGCATCATGGGACCCTTGGATTGCCTAAAAAATCTTATCAATTCCTGGCAAATTCCCCAGAGTGGGTACTAGCCATGATAGATGTTACAACAGCAACAAAGGACTCGCGCTCGTCAAAGAGAAAATTTTTCGGGAGCGTACGGTCAACCCTAATGGGTCTTTCTGGAGGGACATTTCTGATTTAGTTGCAGGGCGTATGTGATCGAGTGTATTGCGAAATTCTATGCCACCCACGCGCAGTGTGCTGAAGGGGTTCGCTGGTCATCCACTTAAGTTTGTTATAAATATATTAGAGGGAACCCCGGCGCTAGTGTCTATGGAAGTTGCAACGAATGGCGCTTCAGCCAGTATGGGAACGATGGGTATGTACACGGATTTGTCTAAACTTCGTTCCTGCGGCTCTTTTGTCCTGGCGCCACTTTGTCGCGAGTATTAGTTCAGCAAATGTTCAGGAGTGTCACTTCACCTTAACCTTTTTTATTAGGCTCACTACTTCAACTCGGCTCACGAAGTTCTCAATGATCCATTCTTTTATAAAAAAAACAAAAAAACAAAAAACGCCAAAACGCCACAATAAACGAAGTCCACAAAGTGTGTTCGAAGCCGCGAGCCAGAAGATCAGACAAATCCATTTACCACCCATCATCGTATGTCGGCGCAGAAAATGCAATTTCACTCATACTCACTCAAGAAATACATTTTGCTCTTGATAGCTCACTCGGACTCAGACTCACCGAAGCTTTCCTGAACAGAACTTGCTCGTCCTCAGACTCGCTAAACCCTTTTCGCGGCCGGGCTCACTCGGACTGAAACTCACCAACATATTCTCACCCGGCTCCATCAGACTCAAACTCATGGCTTAACCTGAGACTGAGCGAGCCTGAATGAGTTCGACTCATGAACCCGCTGGCGTAAAATTAGCTTTTGCGATCATTGGGTAAATGCTCATTAACGCCAATATCTCGCATAATCGGGGCTCTACGATACGCCTTTTGATTTCGTAGCTTCGAATACGAGTTATCAGTGGTTTCAGTACAGAACGGACGTTTTTGTGAAATATTCGGCTAACACGGTATATTTCTATCAAGAACGTTTCGTGAAAGAGTTTGTAGAAGCAGGTCTTGCCCCCCTCCCCCCCACAACTCACGCCTCTGATCAATAAACACTGAGGTAGCGCATGAACACTAGTGCGTTCATATATGTGTGAATATACCATAGTACAAACGTAAGACGATATAAAGGCTGATAGTAATGCTGATATATCGCACCACATGTCGGCAATAAAAGGTGTCGCTCACTTCAGACTCACTCAAGAAATATATGTTGCGCTTAGAACTCACTCGGACTCAGACTCATTAAAAGTTTCCTTAACCGGACTCACTTGGACTCAAGCTCACCAAAATATTACTTACCCGGACTCACTCAGGCTAGCGGCTCGATCTGACTCTGAGTGAGTTGACTCATAAGTTTGCCGACCTATGCCCGTCATTCCCATGGTGACTGAACGATCGCACCGCCAGAGTTCCCCCTAGTAAATATTGTAGGAAACTCGATGATCCACTTCACAGAGCAGTATGAATCCTCAATTTCTTTCGAGGTCTCCTTTGCATACTTCACTAATGAGTGTTTTACAAGCATTTAAAAACCAACATACGTCACTCAATGTTTATTTGTAATACTCGGCAATCATTTTTACGCTGTTTAGCTCACTGTAGTGTACAGAAAAAAGCATGTCAGCAATGTTATGGCAGCGCAGAATGGGAAATCCAACAGGTGGTAGTACACTGCACTCGCTGTGGTCCGCACGAGTGGGGGCTGAAAGTAAAACTATTTGAAATATTTGTGTCAATAAAAGGTGGCGGGAGCACTATATCTGTTTACATAACGGCTCGCCTTCACATTCGGCATCGCACTGCGCCACGTGTGGGTGTACACCTGTTCTTTCTACCACAGTTGTTATTTTCAAACACCGCGACCATAGTATAAACTTTTTTTGCGCTACAAGTAAACAAAATCGACGAAGAAAATGGTACGGGGCAAGCGCGAACTAACAACTGTTTATTTACACAGGTTCATGACAAAATATGTTTGTTCGTCGATTTTCTTCGTCGACTTTGTTTACTTGTAGCGCAAAAAAGTTTATACTATGTACAACCAACTGGCCCCTACCCTGGCTCTTCTACCACCGCGACCAATTCACTCGTGAAGTTTCTGAAGCATTTCATATTAACATGTCACGTGATGGTTGCGTTAGCCAAACCTCGGTGACATTGCACAAAAAAGACTACTTTTATTGACGAGCATATCACCTAATCACTTTGTTCCTCAATTGTCATGCGCGTTATTTTTTTTCGCTTTTAAAGGCTAACTCCGGCGATTTTTTGACCGTGTCAAGATAATGGTGCTTTTATGTTCCTGAGACACTCTTGTCACGCTCCCGATAGCTGAAATGCTCAGCAAATTCGAAAATAATTTTTAATAAGCAAAAAGGCGCAATACCGAAACCGAAACCCAACCGAGTGTACTGTCCAAGTATGACGTAGTAGTTTGTTACGAACCGGAAGTCGTGCAAGGCATGCTGGTCCCGCCGGCGCGGAATATCACACGCTCCTCCACAGAGAACAGAAAATCGCGCGCCAAACCAGCGAAGCGCCGGCCAAACACCGTCGCCTTGTGACCAGCACAATATACGGTGTAGCGGCCAAAGTTAGCGAACCCATCGGCTGCGTCACTTCCGTCGACCGGCAAACCAACACGTCACACACGCAATGTTGCCAATAATTCTGGGAAGCCGGGTGGGCGTTTGCAGACAATCTTTAAAATTCATTTGCAAACAATCAGCGCATGTCTCAAGCTTGAAAATTGGCATAAATGACGGAAATCTGCAAAGGAACGTACCCAGCGAATTTCATTGAGATCCATTGACCTCGAAAAACCTCCGGAGTTGGCCTTTAAGCTCTTGTATCCTTTGAATAAACTTCCAGTTGTGAGTGCAGCGCTGTGTGTATTCCCTCTCTTCTCTGTCTTCGTTTGTTCAGTGCGCTGTTTTTCTTCAAATATGAATACGCACCAACTCGCCCAACTTACTATTCTGAAAGTAAAATTTTGCGGGAACTTCTTCGCTGCGGGAGGTGCAGCAAGGTACATCGGTAAATGTGTTGGTCGTCCTCGAAGACATAGTTACGCGACAAAAGAAAAGGCAAGTGCTAATACCAAGTACGCATACTGAAAGCTGCTTACGTGAATAGGACATCACTTAAAGGGCCATTAAAAAAAAACGGTTCTTCGTGGATTAGTAAATTACAATTTCACAACAGCGAACACACCCCTCTTACCGCGAGATGACACTTGGTAAGCGTAATGCGTGGCCAGGCGTTGTGCCTCTCCAGATAACAGTTCTCAGCCTGATCCTTCCGTTTTTTGTCGTCCAATCGTAAGATCGATTGATCAGTGTGGCTTTTAAAAATAATAATTGTTCAGGTTTAACGTCCCAGAACCGCGATATGATTCAGGGACACCGTGGTGGAGGGCTCCGAAAATTTCGACCATCGGAGGTCCTTTAAAGGGGCCCTGCAACACTTTTTCAAGTACCCATGGAATGGATTCATTAAAGGAGCTTATTGCCTCACGAATTCACTGCCGCAAAAATTTTTGGAATCCGTCCAGTACGAGTGGAGTTACAAATATTTCTCGCACGCTGCAATTGCATTCTCTCTTCTCTCGTCCCATCGAAAGCGCTGGAAGCTAAGCAGGGAGGGATGGCACGGGGAAAGAAAATACGTCACGCGCGCCTCGTGATCTTGAGCGCTTTTTCTCTTTTTTTTTTTCTTCGAATACGCCAATTTTCATTGCGATCGCGCGCGCACGCGTGGACAAGTCGCGGCCTCCCGCGGCGGCCTCTGTAACTACCGAGCGCGCCATGCTCAAATCAGCCAATGGCTGATGCGAGTGATACTCTCGTCGGTGACGACACTGACGAGTGATTTTTGAGAGAAGAGAAAGCAAGTTCTGGCTGACTTTGAGAATTTATTATGAATTCCACGCCGCGTGCTGCGCTATAATATTTGGCTCGCGTGTTCTCGAGAACCTGGACTACCGATAGGCAGCGTTTTCTGAGCATGCTCAAAAAGTGTTGCAGGGCCCCTTTAACGTGCACCTAAATCCAAGTACACGAGCCTCAAGCATTTTCCCCACCATCGAAAATGCCGCTACCACGGCCCGGATTCGATCATGGTACCTTCGGGTCAGCAGCCGAGCACCATAAACACTAGACCACCGCGGCAGGTGTGTGGCTTTTGGGCTAGTTTGTTAAATGTATCAAATCGGTTTAATCGAAGTAGACAAGGCACTAAACCAACTGAAAAAAAAAAAAAGATCATTTTATTCTTTTCTTGTCGAGCATGGTGGCGCATGGTCCGGCTAGTGAACAATAGTTACTCCTTCGCGGTGACACGGCAAAGCGTGGGAGAGCGGAGCCCGTTGATCAGCGTCTCGATGCGTCGCCAAATGGCAATCCGTGGCACTGCGGCTCTGTTTGCAGAGTATTTCTGACGGCATGATGCGTTGCGTAATCAGATACAGGGCCACCAGGGGTCAGGAAGGTTCGCACCGGTGTGTTTTCGAATGAGAAAGGGAATCTTAGAAAAATCCAGGACGACTTCCGGCGCAAATAGCTGTTCTGGTCTGTGATACATGACAATACGAGAAAATTTCTGGGGGGGGGGGAGCTGGAGCCCTATAAGTCCCCCCCCCCCCCCCCCTGGCTACGCCCCTGGACGACAGTGCACATCTATTATGTAGCAATCCTTTTTTTTGTGTTGATGACGTCATTAAGACGTGAGTATAACTCAATGGCAGGCCATATTGTCCGAGGTACGTGTCGATTACATATCTGGGTCGCGAACCATTAAAATCGTACGGAGCGGTTGCTGCGCAAGAACACGTCACTACACAACTGCAGGGCTTGAGCACAATGTTTGAAACTGTTGCTGCGCGCCGCTATCTACATGTGTGCGCGCCGATAAGACGCTTATGACGTCACTATGCAAGGAAACGAAAAAAAAAAGGCCTTTCGGTTGCGAGCGCAGTGCCCGACACATTTTTCGCGCTGCTCGGCCAGGCTCACGACGGGAGCCTTGAGGCGCTTCTGGGCACAACGGTTGCTTTACAACATCCAGTGCGTGTGTGCGTGCATCATCGGTGGTCATTTGCAGTTTTTTTACGCGGAACCCGAGCGGTACCATGGGTGATCCAGGCGCAGGTGTAAGTGCTATTTCTTTTGCTGCTTGGTTTTTGGTGGTCGGGGCTCTTTACTGGTATGGCTTCGCACTTCACGCCCATGGACGTGTTAACCATTCTTCGTTGACGCAGTGCTCTTGCCAGTCAGTGTTCGTCGCGTCCTCTTTCAGTGTCCGTGTATTTGCTCGTGTCCCACCTTCACCTCTCTGAGTATGTACAGCCACCCATTTTTTTAACCTGAACACGCGAGCGTCGACCGCCAAGTCTGTAAGCGCCCTGTTCCGGGCGTCCTCGTGTCCGGCTCCCGGAACAGTCTGCAGAAGACAGCTGCACAGGGCTGTTCATCACAGGCATGCACGTATTCTCGTTCATTTCGCCGCTGTGCTCCGTTAAACGCCGCAGTTCGACTGGGGGGTCGACGCGCGCGCGTTCTAGTTAAAAAAATCGGCGGCTGTACCAACACGCTCAGCGACAAGTATCAAGTAAGTCGAGCCGAAACCAGGCCCGTTGCCAGGAGGGGGGTGTCCTACGGGCCCGGTACTCTGCACGAAATTTTGACGGAGGGGGGGTGTTTTGCCTGAAAGAATTAAATGAAGGAAATGTTTTGCTCAAAATGTCAAGGCATCCAGGAAGTGCCCCCCCCCCCCCCCCTCGGGAAAAACTTCCTGGCTACGGGCTTGGCCGGAAGGTATGCATTGGTTTACATACAGAAATACCCGATAAAGAGGATGGGAGGACCGCCGCGGCTGTAGCTCGATAGGCAGAGCATCCATGCGTAATACGAAGGTTGTAGGTTCGGTCTCTGCCGGCAGGGAAGTTGTCGTTTCGTCCAAGTTCCTATCTTCACCTTTTCCATTATAATACAGCATGGTTAAGAATACACGTAACGTCACCTATACTTTCCTTGGCTTCAGTGTCCGCTTGTTTTCATCAAGGCTGTGTCTAACAATGAAAAACGAGCCCTTAAGTTCACCTTATAGTCCAGCCATATATTTCGTACTGACGGGTGCAGCCTGCTGTAAAGCAATGTACTCAAACGAACTTCTTATCCCTAGGCGTTTTCGCAGTGCAGGCATCGCACTGTTTCAATCGCACAGACGAGTAATTGACGAAGCGAGTTCAGCTAGTTGGTGGAAAGACAAAGAAAATCGTGGGCTGTGATACTTTTCGAAGCTGGAATGACCAGCGAAGCTCCTTTGCACATGACACAGAGGTGACGTAGAATTTCCGAACCATAGCCGATCCCACGCCCCTGAACTAAATCCGAAATGTCTTTCCCGAAAGCCCGTTTGTGAAGGCAACGTACAGGTGCCCGCGAAATAATTCGTAGCGCCGGACCGGTGGCCGCTCGTCGGCGGGGCACTCGCGCAAACTTACACTGTCGTCCTTTATGAAAGGGAACACGCGAGCGCGTGGCCTGCGCTCTGCGGCGGCTGCCTGCAGCACCATCAGCCGACAGCTAAAGAAAGCACACCCGCTTTTGGCGTCATCTATTGGAAAACAACAAAACCAGTCATGGCCATCGGAAAAGCGCTGCTAGATTACGCTCATGCTTTGATCGAGCAGCCGGTGATGCCACCAGAAGAGGGCGTGTTTCTTCAGCTCTCTGTTGATGGTGCTGTACGCAGCCACCGAAGAGCGCGGGCCGCGCGCTCACCTGTTCCCTTTCATAAAGGACGATAGTGTACAGCCACGATGTGCGTGTGAGTGACATCCCTAGCAAGCAAGCCTCGCTCCCTAGTATATGTAGATATGCATTGCCTTGCGTCAAAAGTCCATACTGTTTGTCCCTCTTAGTGCTGCGACACATTCGAGGGTTGCGGGTGAGAGGTTGGAATCATGTAGGCTACAGCCTGCTCGCGCTCTATTCCGCGGAATCTTTAAGCGCACGCGTAATCCTCGTAGCACGAACTTGACTCCCAGATATGAACTTTAAAACAACTCTCATTAATTAATGAACTTAAACTAACTTTTAAATAGTCTTCGTTTGGCGTTACCATTCTTATCATGAAGTCTTGATATTGAGTAGTCTCTCTTACTGTTCGAAACATTTAACTATTCTTAATTTTAGGTAATTGCGTTCATTTAATAATACACTTTGGCACAGTTTAATAAAGGTGTCTTCTGATGTTGCTATGGTATGGTTAATTACTCATTTCTTTAGAGCTGTCTTAGGAATCTTGAATTCTTAGTTGGTGCTTAATTAACTTTTACATGATTTATTGAACTGTAGAGGTGTAGTATGCCGTTCTCAGACCTTTACTACTAAAAGTGTTTTACTACTGCAAGTTTCTTTTCGGTGTTCAGTTATGTATTATACAAATTATGAACTAATGTATTCCCACCCCTTATGTAATACCCCTACCAAGGGGTCTTTAAGGTCACAAAGTGAAGTGAAGTGTTGTCGGCTACGGGTGACGAAATGGTCACATTCTGATTAGTGAACCAATTAATCATGTCGCTTTCAAAGGCGCCGGTTCCTATTAAGGCGCATGCACGCGTGTGTATGCTCCACCGCGTGCACACGTGCGCACAGTGTTTGAACGACCGCATCCGCGCAGCGCCCCTCTCTAGCCATCCATAAAGGGCGCCAAATCTCTTCCAGACCTCTCCTCAGTCGAGCCCGCCTCGTCATTGTTAGTGTGCATGGTTACGGTCATGCAGGCATTTGGCGATAGTAAGAGCCTAAGACCCTTGACGTTGCATTCCTAAAACTACTTGCTTTATATTACCAAGACCTCTGACTACCCTTTTATACCCGTTACAGTCACATGTGTAGCAATCTCTCTGGTGAGGCACCTGAATTCTCTTGAGTCTAGTCGTGGGACGCATGACATCGCAAAAGAGTCAATTCACGACTCTCCTAACGAGTCAACTTGCCTGTCAAAAAAGAGGTTGCTTCATATGCGACTCTCACATGTATGAAATGAGTCAAAGGACACCTTTTTTTCCCTCGGAGTGTATATTTACCCCCTGGGGAAGCCTGGAACCAAACGCAGGCCGATGGGAGCAGTACTTCATCGCTAATCGTATTGGCATCCATTAAGAGGTGCAAACACGCTTCACGATTGCGTAACTGTTTCCTTTTGAATTCGACAGAGTGGAGAAGGGGCAACGGGCCATAGGTCGGCACTTTAAGGGGGGTACTCACTCAAACTCACTCACCACAATTTTTTCAGCCTTCGCACTCACTCACGTCCACTCACACTCATGAGTACTCACTCACGTTCACACTCACCTCCACTCACACTCATGAGTACTCACTCACGTTCACACTCACCTCCACTCACACTCATGAGTACTCACTCACGTTCACACTCACGTCCACTCACACTCATTAGTACTCACTCATACTCAACTCACCACGTTCAAATGAGTGTGAGTGAGTGTGAGTTGAGTGCACTCATGAGTGAGTGTGCCGAGCTCCATAGGTCGGCACCATAGGTCGGCACTTTAAGGGAGTACTCACTCAAACTCACTCACCACAATTTTTTCAGCCTTCGCACGCACTCACGTTCACACTCACCTCCACTCACACTCATGAGTACTCACTCACGTTCACACTCACGTCCACTCACACTCATTAGTACTCACTCATACTCAACTCACCACGTTCAAATGAGTGTGAGTGAGTGTGAGTTGAGTGCACTCATGAGTGAGTGTGCCGAGCTCCACAGGTCGGCACCATAGGTCGGCACTTTAAGGGAGTACTCACTCAAACTCACTCACCACAATTTTTTCAGCCTTCGCACGCACTCACGTTCACACTCACGTCCACTCACACTCATGAGTACTCACTCACGTTCACACTCACGTCCACTCACACGTCCACTCACACGCATGAGTACTCACTCATACTCAACTCACCACGTTCAAATGAGTGTGAGTGAGTGTGAGTTGAGTGCACTCATGAGTGAGTGTGCCGAGCTCCATAGGTCGGCACCTTAAGGGAGTACTCACTCAAACTCACTCACCACAATTTTTTCAGCCTTCGCACTCACTCACGTTCACACTCACGACCACTCACACTAATGAGTTCTCACTCACGTTCACACTCACGTCCACTCACACGCATGAGTACTCACTCATACTCAACTCACCACGTTCAAATGAGTGTGAGTGAGTGTGAGTTGAGTGCACTCATGAGTGAGTGTGCCGAGCTCCATAGGTCGGCACTTTAAGGGAGTACTCACTCAAACTAACTCACCACAATTTTTTCAGCCTTCGCACTCACTCACGTTCACACTCACGTCCACTCACACTCATGAGTACTCACTCACGTTCACACTCACGACCACTCACACTAATGAGTTCTCACTCACGTTCACACTCACGTCCACTCACACGCATGAGTACTCACTCATACTCAACTCACCACGTTCAAATGAGTGTGAGTGAGTGTGAGTTGAGTGCACTCATGAGTGAGTGTGCCGAGCTCCATAGGTCGGCACCTTAAGGGAGTACTCACTCAAACTCACTCACCACAATTTTTTCAGCCTTCGCACTCACTCACGTTCACACTCACGACCACTCACACTAATGAGTTCTCACTCACGTTCACACTCACGTCCACTCACACGCATGAGTACTCACTCATACTCAACTCACCACGTTCAAATGAGTGTGAGTGAGTGTGAGTTGAGTGCACTCATGAGTGAGTGTGCCGAGCTATGGCAACGGCACTGCAGTAGAACTTTGCCTGCTGGCCACTTCGTGACATTTCTTTAGGGTTGCATTCTGTACCTGCGCCTACACGATTAAGTGAAGTTACGCCTCTCACCGGGTGGAAAAGGTTTTCTGCTAATGGCAAGGACACGAGAAGTCCACCGCGGTGGAGCAGTGGCTATGGTGCTCGGCTGCTGACCCGAAGGTCGCGGGTTCGATCCCGGCCGCGGCGGTCGCATTTCGATGGAGGCGAAATGGTAGAGGCCGGTGTACTGTGCGATGTCAGTGCACGTTAGAGAACACCAGATGGTCAAAATTTCCGAAGCCCTCCACTACGGCGTCTCTCATAATCATATCTTGGTTTTGGGGCGTAAAACATCAGATATTACGGACACGAGAAGACGACACACCACCGCAGTTGCTATTCCAGGAATGGGTGGTCTTTCTTCTTCTTGTCAGTGCGTTTGGCTGACAACCTTCCTCACGATGGGCAACCAACCAGCTTAGGCAACACTATTCTGAAGTTCCTCCCATGGGATGCGTGTTACGCCGTTGTATTTATCGCATTTTGCTTTTGTCGTATGTGCAGCCGAGCCGCAGGGTAGACCAGCCTGCTGTGGTAGACAAGTCTCCTGAAAAGGCTGAGAAAGAGGCAGCTTGGGTAAGCTCAAAGCGTTATTCAATTCAATTCATTTCAATTTTAGTCGGCATTTTGTTTAGAAAACTTGCGGGAAGAAAATGCAAGGATAATTGCAAAATGCTGCTATGTTAGCAGCTTGACCAGGCTCCTACTACTTTTTCTTGGCATCGGGAATCCGCAGAGCACAGATATGAAAACATTTGGACATTGATCTCCAAACTGCAGCAAACCGAAAAAAAAAACAGTTCATTACATCTGGGTTTCAGGTTGACATCAAAATGAATAAAGAACAAAAAAGGAAAAATAACAAGTAATACAAAAACCCCTTACAGTCAATCATGAAAAAGGCACACTTGCTAAACGCCTACCAAATACTATAAAATTATGAAAACTATACAACGTTAAATTTTATAAACATAAGCTTGCAAGTGGTAGAACAGAAACACTGACATGTATCACTCCTAAAAAATGGTAATGAAAAATGAAACACTGAGCTACGACAGTCAGTGTCTCACGTATATAATTTTTTTAGGTGCGAAGCAGCTCTTTGACTAGCCTATGTAACGCTGTCCCTCGCCGCAGGTGTTGGAGCGGTGCCAAGTAGGTCACGCCGCAGCTGCGCGTTGACGTCACGCTCCCCTCACAGTGCGCGCTGACGTCACTCTCTCCCTCGCCTGCCGCGCGCTCGCCGGAGCGCCCGCAGCTGCCGCCTGACGCGCAACAAGACCTACGCCAGCCATGACCTAACCGCAGCACCCGCGTTAGCGCCGTTCAACCCGTGACGCCACCCGTGCGCAACGCTGCTGCTTCGCATCCCATCAGGGCTCCCTTTGGGAAGATGCACCTAATTTTCTTCGACCAAGAGAAAGCGGGAGTGATTCGGGCTGGGCACAGCACGCTGTTTTCGTGTACAGCCGCGTCCACCTGTGTTTATAGCGGGCGGGCAGCCAGCCTTGCTCTGCGGGGCGACACCTTGCGGTTTCGATGTCGACGGGGTGGCTTCTCAGTGACGTCACATTGCAGTGTGACGTAACGGGTGAACAGCACCTCACGACGTACTAGCGGTAGATGTGTCATCTGCTCATGGTACACCTAATCGGCTATGAGTGAATTGTCGTCCCGTCACCGCGAGAGTGATTTTTGCGGTTTAGGCTGCATGCAGTACGCAGTTAGCGAACTCAGTAAAAACTGTGTTGACTCGTCTGGGTAATGTACGTTGCGGTGGGCCTGGATTGCTGATGCTCAGCGACGGCAACATTCAAAATCAAAGTAAAAAAAAAAACAAAAAAAAGGGCAGATACCACGCATTGTGGGATTCGATGTAATGCGAAGCAGCCAGCAAGGAGAAAATCATGCTGCACATAACATGCATGTTATGATTTACATGTTAGGACCTGTAATTCATGTTCGTCATACAGTCTCGTTACGCAATACCAATTTTGGTGTATATCAAGCTACCTAAACGGCCGCGTGCGCACCATGACCATGACATGTAAATCACGTTGTAAATGACATGCATGTCATGATTTTTATATTAACACCCGCAACTTATGTTTGTCATACAGCCACGTCATGCAATATCCTGGTTCGTAATCCGTGGTCACTATCTCCCGCTGGTCGACGTATTTTTACCACATCCAGTGCCTCGCGACCTATGGCGAGCGTTTCTCTTCCGAGTCTGTTGATAGTTACTTTAGCTCCCTGAATATTATTTAAACTCTTGTTTCTGCTTCACCTGTCCAACTCAATCGTGTTTTGTAAGTGATCCTGTGAGTTCCTAATCGAGGCAAAGTCTCCAGATACCTGGTTGAGACTATTTGTATATGGGAACATGGTTTGTTAAAGAAGAGAACGCCATAAGTATCGTGACTGGCGCGGACAATTCCTTGCAGGCCATTTCACATCAACCGCCGCAGGCGGAGCGCCGCGCGACTGCCTCGCTAACCGCGGAAGGCAGCGCGTGGGCGCGTTCCACTACAGCCGACGCACGACTGCGCGGACTACTGTCGCGCCGCGGATGGCCGCCGTGAAACCTGTCGCCGTGGAACCTGGCACCAAAGACTTACTTTCTATCGAATGGCAATAACTGTAGGGTACAACTAGGCTTGTCGGTAATAGTCGGTTGTTGTTGTCGGTAATAGTTGTCGCTAATAGTTGTCGGTAATAGCTGTCGGTTATAGTCAACATCGCGAAAACGGCGCTAAAAGATAACGTAAGAGAAGAGTGGAAGAGAAACAGCAGAGCTTTGGAGTGTTCTTCTGTCTTCTCCTGTCGGTGTTCTTTATTAGCACTGTTTTCGTGGTGTTCAAGAAACAGAACTCTAGTGCGAAACGCAGAACTTCGCTGTTGCCAAGAAAGCGAGGCAGCTTACGACCGGATGGCCTTTAACAAAGCGAGTCGCAAGTCTTGACATCTTCAAACATGAACCAACTGCCCGGCCAGATCAGAATGAACTCGTGCGGAGTGGTGCAGTGTTGTACCCTCTTCCACACGTGGTCACCGGGAACAGATCAACTGATTTCTCAGTCAAAACCCTCATACCACAGACGCATGTAGAGCTGCACTTCCAGGCTGCCAAGGTAAAAAGTGCAGAAGAGGCACTACTGTCGAAAACAAATGTGAGCATTATGTCCGAAAAAAATATAGGATCCATCTCTCGAAGTGGACGCGCCGTAGCTGGATTCCGAAACGGCCCCACTTTACGCGCTTATCTTCTGTATGTTACTCCCTGCTCCATCCTGCTTGTCGCGCCTTTAAAGCAAGCCGTGAAGTGTGCTCGTCTAAGCGGTCTCTTACACCCTGGCCGTGGCATACACTTCTCAGTTAGCTTCATCCTCGAAATCTGCAATCTTAGAACACGGCTATTTCTTAACTATTTGCTCGATTCTCTCTTGCAGCACGAAGACTACAAGGAACATTCTCTTTTCGCCCACACTTTCACCACTCTACACTCCACCGAGCTCGGATGTAGTCGGGCCAATGTAATCGAGTACCTCAGGGCTGCCGACGGCGGAGACCAGCGCAAAAGGCGCATGAGCTCCCGATGCACATACGATGAGGAAAAAGGCGTCGCCTGCTGGGCCGTCGGGCGACTCAAAGAGTGGACCCAATTGTTGGGACCCCCGCGGAATCGAGCTTATCCAGCTAGACACGGGACGTCTTCACTTTCGGACCCTTAATGTCGACCCGGAAGGCCTGCTGCCAGGGGACGACCTCAAGTTTCTGTGCCTGTGTCTGTGGCTCCTGTACCAGCATCGTTGCATCTCTGTAGTTTCCATGTCCATTTCCGTCGTGGCACCTAGACACCCCCCATATATTCCTGGCGAGGCTGCGACTCATGACGAGCGTGACAAAGATCGCGGTGTTCGGCGGAAACCCGTTCAAGTCAAGGTGTGCCGGAGTCTTGCCAGACGCTTCAGGTTCCGGCCTATTGTGCCCCCCTACGGTGGATCCTCGTGTGTCCACTGCGAGAGTTGGGGTTGTCCTCTGTGCACATCGACAAGGACGGCGCTGATGCCCTGATGAGTTGCTTGGAACTATGCCAGCATCTTCTTGTCACCCTCGGTTCTCATAGACGTTGAGTTCAGCGCGGAAGCCTTTAGCCGTCTCGCAGGCAAGGCGTCCAAACTCGAGAAGCTCCAGGATTTGCGCATCAAGATGAGCTCCAGCGAAGACAGGGACGAGTTCGCCGAGGCACTGTCCAAAATTGGCGAATCGAGCTCTCTGTCCAGACTTTACGTGCACGTTCGACTTCGGTATTTGCAACTTGCTTGAAGGTCTCAAAAAGTGCGAGTTGCTCACCGAGCTCACGCTGGAGCCGACGATCCGCAGCTCGGAATATCTGGACTCCCTTCGGGACTTCCTCGAAGCACGCCAGCTTCCCCTACGCCTCAAAAATGTGCCTCGACATGAGCGAGGAGCACACCGCCCACACCTCGATGGATGTCCTTCATATGGATTGTCGAGGGCAGTTGCGTGCGAACATTGATACTTTCCGGATCGACCATCAACTTGTTCCAGTCCGTTTCGCTCGCCAAGGCACTCGCCCGGAGCAAGCTCGCAGAGCTTCACCTGGACGAATGCAGGATCGAGTGCGAGGCCGTGGAGTACTTCGCGAAGTCCATCGCGGCGTACTCGCCGTACGACAACTTCAAGGAGCTCAACGTGGGAGCCGTTGTCGGCGAAGCCGACGTGCAGCGCCGCATGTTCCGGTGCATCACGGAAGCCGGCGTACGCAGCAAGATCACACTCGCCTGCACAGAGTGCCACTTTAAGAATTACCATGACTGGAATATTCGCCCGGAGCACAAGCACTTTACCAAGGTATCTCTCTCCTATGACGAAAAGAAGGGCGAGCCCGTTCTGCGTAACCTGATGAACGCTGCCGACACGCTGGAAAGCTTGTCCATCGAAACCAACGAGGTAAGTTAACGTGGTGGTCATTCTGATGCGTGTTCCATTGTGCATCCAAAGCAATTGAAACAGGCACAAAGCAGATGCTAGGTAAGAACTGAAGTTTATTACTGAGAAAAAAAAAACAAACAAACAAGTCGAGCGAAAGGAGTGACAACGTAATTACTACCTCACGGAGGCTAGGCAAAACCAAGCCAAAATGAGGTGAGCCCAAGATTTCCTGGCGCAGCCAGGAAGCAGGGGTGGCCGGCTCATCAGCGGAAAGCATCCAGTCTTGCTGTTGGCCCCATCCGAAATCTCGTAACCTAATGAAAACGCTTGTTCTTACCTTATCGGGTGGACGTTGCTAAGCGCGATTTCTGTTCTTTTTTTCGCTGGAGTTGCGAGCAACCGTATCTTTATCGCGGTTGCGCCGGAAAAGCTGTTTGTTGGAGTGCTTTCCGGCGGCCACCCCTGCTTTGGAAAATGGAATATGCTTGGGAAACTCGATATCGGCGTGCTCGGGAAAAACAGCGTCGCGCGTCGCAATCTTGCCGCCTTGGCCACCGGTGACTTGTGCTAATGTTTTTCCGTTGAGACTGTACATTATCGTTAGAACCAATGTCACTCGCAGTTGTTATTTGTGGTATATATTGCACCCTTCACGATTACAGCTTACAGGCCTGCTCATTCCCGCTATATTTTCGATTACATCCTTTCTTGCATATTAATGCGACAGCGTTAAAGAACTCGTTTCGCAGAAATTCCGGCGTCGGCGTCGTTGGTTGTGAGTACAAAAATCATGTTGTCCGTGACCAAAGTTTGGAGAAGATGCAAATAAAAGGAAAAAAAATCCACGCGTACCCACGAAGGAAATGATATGAGGGGGCGAAGCACGAGGATCGGTCGGTAATCGTGATTCGATTCACATACACACGTTTCCACTATAGGAACGGTTTTCTAACCACCATGACAGCGGACAGTGAGCGTCGACGACAAAGCTAGGTCCTAAGGTCCATAATGTCTACGTTGAAATGGCCGACTAGTACAAAGGGTTTGTGCTTCTAGATGTTTTATATTGCCACAATTATGATTGTTATTAGTGTATTGCTTAAACCTTTTTTTTTGTCATAGGCTTCATTTGGCACCTGCGCTCCGACTGAGCACGCCGGGGCAATAGATGGACATTGTGCGAACTTAAGGTGCTTCGCCCCTAACAATATTCGGTTCGAGTAGGTGGTGGTATCAACTTTATTTGACTCAGTCACCTGCCTGGCGCCTCAGGGTGGCTCCACGCGGGAAGCGACTCTTTCAGCCCAGGAAACAATGGCCAACTATTTCTCCCGGTCGGGAGTTCTGATGAGATCATCCCATGTTGATTTTGAGGGAGCTGGTAGAAGTGATTGTGGAGGAGGAAAACCCCCCCCACATCCCCACAAGATGTGATCTTGGGTAGCTATTGCATTTAGAGTACAGGAGGCGCATCGAGTGTCCCGAGGTCTAACAAACCGGGAGGTGCGCCCCTCGGGCCCCGTTTTCCCGGGTGAGGCACCGATTTCCTATAAGGACGTCACAAATTACTACAAAAACGAACGGCGGCTTTACCCCCCGCCAGATGACGACCTCACGAGAGCGCAGGCCACAATTCTACGCCGCATACAAACGCACGCTTTCACCAGCCCTCATAGACTGGTAATTATCACTAACGGTGAATTCGAACCTAACTGCAAAAATCGGTTCGAGTAAGAATCGAACGCAAGCAGTCCAGCGTGGCAAGCAGGTGTTCTACCAAAGAGCGGCTTCGGAAGAAGCGCTGTATGAATGCCATGTAGTGGCTAGGAGTCTTCTTAGCGTATATAATACTGCGTGGCAGAAGCGTGGAGTCACGGCATTCGTCAAAACAGGTATAAATAGCGCAACGAGTGGGTGTTTTGAAGGCCCACCCATTACAAAGCGCTCAGAGATATTTAATCGTAATGAGCAACAAAATCATCTCCAAAGCGAGCAGCTGTGTGGGTTCGCGCGTTACCTTACGGACGCGTAGCGGGTCCTTCGCCGATTCGCAATAGGAAGAATTACGGCGTAGCGGTCTCTGCGCAACTGTACCTTCAGTAGGCATTCTAGGATAGCTTGAAAGGGCCAATGTTACGCACACAGTCGTTCCGCCCTCGGTGCATGCCTCAACCGTGCCCCCAAAAACGAAGCTAGGCTAGCAATTGAGAAGGCGATGCGCACGAGGCCTCATTACGCGATCGCGTTGTATACGCGATCGCGTATACAACGAACCTCAAGCGTCCTCAAGGCCAAGCTCAAAGCGTCCTCCAAGTCTTTTGTTACCGTTTTAGGGGCGAAGCTTTAAGGTCGAGGCTTGTACATCACTCCCCCGGTGTAGCCGCGCTAGTGCGATGACGATGACGCTGCCATCACGGCACAGCAGATGCAAGGTAACCATTATACGCCATGACGATGACGCTGATGACGAAGAATAAGCGCGTTCCAGACCACACATTCTGTTTCTGCCATGGATGAAAACGATCGTGAACGCGCTCTCGCCCGCGAAAGGCAAAACGGCAACGCCAGACAACAAGCTGCTCCCCCGGTGTTGAGGGCGCGGAAAGCGGTGGCTCAACGGCAAAAACACATTGTATACTCGTATACTGCTCACACGCGTTGTCACTCATTTACATGCGCGAGTGGGCAATATGTCACGGGTGTTTTACGGTACGAACGATCCCCAGTGCTTCGCCCACTCGTCATGATTCACATTCGTGGAAATGCGGAATTTCTTTCCGCAGACTGTCGCCTGTACCCCCGTACAATACCGCATATCACCTTCTCTTCAACGCGCAGGAATTGAGCAAATTGGGCGCAAGTTACGTGGCGGAGTTGATCCGAGCGTGCTCTAAGCTCAGGGTTCTGCGACTGCGCTGCCTTCTCTCTTCATGCGGCGCCGTCCTGGTCCTGCGCGCGCTGGCCAAGGCCCGCAACGTGGTGCTTCTGACAGTAGATCCGCTGGGAGATCGACGGACTGATGGGAGTGGAGTTTGAAGAAATGCTCAAAAGGAACCACAGCCTGTATCGGCTCGAGTTCTACTGGAAAGACTTGGGCCGAATACGAAGGGTTTCAAGGGCTACCTCACGCGGGGTCTTCTTGAGAACAGGTACGCAGTATATATACCGAATGTACTAGTTGAAGGGATCCGGACACCGACCAAATGAATTAAAAACGAATGTATTGACGTTTCGGTTCCCACACGGGAACCATGTTCACAATGAAAAAAAAAAAAAAGAACGGCACAGCAGTTCGCCTTTTTTTTTAAGTGTGGCGCATCACGTGACCAAGACACCTGGCGTACATCGGATGATTACCCTCGTTGCGATTAAGGGTGTGCGGCGTGGTTTGGATGATCAGGGACTCTAGATAAAGGCGTGTAGCATGATTTCTCTCCTTGGCAATCACACGGGCGTCTTTCCAGCCGACAGCGTGTGACGTAGTTGCGCAGTGTTCGGCCACGGCATTGGACGCAACATGTTTATTCTTGACGTCATTCTTGTGCTGTTGAAGTCTTGTCTTGAAGTTGCCGGTTTCCCCCCACGTAGACAAAAGGGCAGTCCGCACAGGGGATGACGTACACAACACCCGGGTACCTTTCTTTTTCAAGAGGGTCCTTCACACGTACGAGTTCATGTCGGAGTTTTCTGGACGGGACGTGCGCAGCCTGCACGTCATAAGACCGCAGAACTCGTGCTAGGGGCTCGCTTACCCCCGGAACGTACGGAATCGCGGCCCGTCTGACGGGCCGCGATTCCGTACCCGGGTGTTGTGTACGTCATCCCCTGTGCGGACTGCCCTTTTGTCTACGTGGGGGAAACCGGCAGGGTTGCCGTTGTGTAGACTTGAAAAGGAGCCAGAAACCAAGCTAAAAGTAGCCAAAGTAGCTATGCCATTTAACTTTATAGCCAAATGTGTAGCCAAATAGAAGTAAACCAGTATTATGACTAGAATTTTTGTAAAATAAATGATTTTGAGTGTGCAGAAACAGAAATAAGACCACATTTCTTTCCCTCTAGCTCTTCAAGCCACATGAGAGCTACAAAAAAAAAAAAGATTTTTTTTATTTATTTATTTACCGCAAGGCAAAGAACATTAGTGAGGAGAGTGGAAAAAAACAGAAAGAAGGAAATGAATAGAATATAGTGAGTAAAAGAAAGAACAATGAATACACTTCCAACAGACTAGTAAGCTTCGTGTTTTACAAGATAGCATTATCACAAAGCGATAACCAAAGGGTTGGATATATAGTGCGGCAGGCCCGTAGCCAGAAATGTTTTTCGGGGGGGGGGCACCTGTTGAAAACCTTGAAAACCCCCTATATTTCAGTATTTTCTCTCGGTAAAACACCCCCCTCAATCTGAATTTCGGGGGGGGGGGGGGGGGCAAGCTTCACCCCCCCCCTTCCTGGCTACGGGCCTGTAGTGCGGTGATAAGTGGATCGTGGAGCACGCCACTCTGGTACATTCTATGAAGCTCAAGCGGCAAACATTTCGATGCGCAGCTGGAGAGGGAGCAGAAAGGCTAGATTTCGCGGCTCTTATTTTAGCAGTGCGCTTTTAGTCAGAAAGAATTTTACATTCTTCCTTTTAATATTACATGATATATATGAGCGTATAAATATTCATAAGAAGTGGCGGGTTATGTTGCAACGCTGTTCAAGAGTATTAGTGTTTCGGGAGACGAATAACCTTGCATTTTGTGACATTTATTTCCCTAAATCATATTTTGCATCCGGTGGCGAAGCCACTATATCGTATTAGTAAGTATAAGTTCCGTGCATCTGTATATATTTATGCAGGAAAGAGTTCTTCCCAGAGACAAAGTAATTTTGGAGCATGCATTCCCGCCAATAAGTCCGTGGAAAAGTTAAACGTTGAAGCAGTTTTTCCTTGAAGCCGCAGACCGAAATTCATTAATAGATTTAGCATAACAGACCAGCTTCATTTTTGTGCTAATATTTGTTTTGCGTGGGGGGTGCTTTGATGACAGCGTGTTGCTGGGGCCATTACATGCGTGCGCATTAGCTTATGTGGCAGAAAACGTTGAAAACAGGGGTGAACTTTAGGCTTTGTTTTCTTTTACCTGCAAATATTATGAAAGCTGGCTACTAAATGCGCCTAAGCAGAAGTTCAATGTAGCCGAAATGTAGCCATGGCGCCAACCTCAAATTTTCGTAGCCAGACGGGGTCCAAAAGTAGCCAATTTGGCGCAAAGTAGCCACCAACGGCAACCCTGGAAACCGGCAACTTCAAGACAAGACTTCAACAGCACAAGAATGACGTCAAGAATAAACATGTTGCGTCCAATGCAGTGGCCGAACACTGCGCAACTACGTCACACGCTGTCGGCTGGAAAGACGCCCGTGTGATTGCCAAGGAGAGAAATCATGCTACACGCCTTTATCTAGAGTCCCTGATCATCCAAACCACGCCGCACACCCTTAATCGCAACGAGGGTAATCATCCGATGTACGCCAGGTGTCTTGGTCACGTGATGCGCCACACTTAAAAAAAAGGCGAACTGCTGTGCCGTTCCTTTTTTTTTTCATTGTGAACATGGTTCTCGTGTGGGAACCGAAACGTCAATACATTTGTTTTTAATTCATTTGGTCGCTGTCCGGATCCCTTCAACTAGTATGTTTCATCCCGGCCAGACGGGTTTCCGTCATACTCTCAACTTCATATACCGAATGAAAACTAAAAAAAAAAAAAACTTTGTTTTTGGGCGGAACAGGAACGTAACCCAAAACTTCATATATTTCTTTCATTCCGGAGTGAAACTGAGTTTCTATCGGTTTTCGCTTGAAGGGAAAAGTTGCCAATCCGGAACAACCGTGGCCGTGAAAAGTGAGCATTAAGGGTAGCATGAGCATTAAGGGTAGCATGAGCATTAAGGGTAGCATGAGCATTAAGGGTAGCATGAGCATTAAGGGCAACATGAGCATTAAGTGGAACAATTAGTTTGGGCTCCCAAATTGTAATACGAAAGCTGTAGCGTCGTTAATTTCACAACCGCGTTCCTCGGGCAGGGATCGCAATGCAAAGATGTGTTATCATTTCGCGAAAAACGAAGAGTGGCCACCGAAGCTGTTTATAGTAACGCCTTAATCTTACTCAACCAGGCCAGCGTGAAGATGGCATTGTTGGAGCTGAATTTTCAAGGACAGCGGCCTCGCATATCGGCGACTACACTCGACAACATGCTGCTTCGCAGATCATACGAATAAGCAGAATCTCCAGCCACGTTTAGTCGTCAGTTTTCGATATTAAAAACTGGCCCTGTGTTTCGAAACACATTCGGCCTCTACTTCAGGAGTGACTTCAGGGGGTGAAAGTCAACCCTGAAGAAGAGACCGAATGGATCTAGAAACGTAGGGCCAGTTTTTAATATTGAAAACTATAGACTAAACGTTGCTGGAGAGTGTCTATTCACATAATTTTACCCAGCCAGACAGATATGTCGAATATGCTTACCTTCTGAGATCATGCTCACTCCCTTTAAGTAAGTAGTACCAGCTGTTCGAAGAATTCGTAGCTGACTTATGAGAAAATAACGTTTTATCTATGTTTATCTTTACATTAACTGTAGTTGGTTTTCGTAAACCGTCACGTAACATTTCGTTGCGGAAATGAACTTGTTTCGATGAACTGAAACTAACACCGTAACGAACATTTCATTCCGCAGAAACGTGTCTGTTCTGAAGCTGTACCAGGGCGCGTGCCCGGACGAAATGACCGAGTGCGACCCCGAGATCCTGTTTCCGCTGCAGAGGAACGAGATTGCGCTATCCTGGGCCGCGACGCAGATCCTAAGGCACGAAATGACCGCCGAGGGCACCGCACTCGCCGACTTGCTCGACGTCTGCGACGCGCGCTTCGACATATACGAGCGGGTCGGCGACTTCACGCCGCGCACGTTGGACCACCGGATCCGAATGGCCCTTATGTCGACAAGGTCTGCGTACTACGCCCTGCGCACGAAGTACCCCCCAACCGCTAGCCCACGGTGCTGTGGTCGATGCTCAGAAACGCTTACAGGGCTTCGTTAGCAGTGTGAGGAGGCACGTCGCGGAGGTGCTTGAAGAGCCAGATGTTGCTTAGTCACGCAAACGATTTTGAGGCCGTTCCCGCCTACATTTGCGCGTGGTCGGCGGCTCAGCACAATAACGCAGCCGAGCATTTGCGGACATTTGCAATCTTTTTTTTTTATTCTGTAGGTTCGAATTTGATAACATTTTATGCAGTGCTTCATTTTAACATGTTTCCCTAAATTCAGCCCTGTTCATTTACGGTAGCTTAATATATCTGTTTGTTCTCTGTGCTTTGATGTGACGCTGTCAAATCGCTGGAAAGCACTTGCTGTTGAGATCAGTCATGTTCTGGCCTTGCACAGTGATGTTCCTACGAGGATCGCTGCAAATCAGCAGTGTGTGCAATAAACTTTCTTGTATACGTTGGGTGAAGTGCCGTCTTGTCATAACTTGAGAATGTCAAATCTTACATAGGCCAGCTCCAGACGGGCAACATTGGGGGGGCCATAACAGTAAAAATGGTAGTGATCACGGAGAGACTCCCTGTGACGGAAGACCAATGCGAGCACTGTTGCGATGTTGGTGTAGACATTCAGATTATGCTTAGATTTCAAGGATACAGTGGCTGCGAGCATTTATTTTCCGGTAAAGCTGTGAATGAACATCTTATCTCCGTGTGTGCGAAAGCGCCAAGCGCATGTGCTGCAGAAATTGTGTAAACGCCACTAATTGACCGCCACTTGTCCACTAAGAAATGCAGGGAGCACACAGGTGGCCGACAAGTTAACATTGTGCAAGGAACGCACTACGCACGCGGCAAGCCTGAAAAGACTAAGCATGTCGCGACAAAGTACTCTCGCCCCCTGTGTCTCTTCCGTTTAGAAAGGGAATAGAGCAGTATTTCTTTTATGCGCCGATACAGATTGAGAAAAAAACTTCTTGTTCCATTCGCGAACGTGGGGAATATACAAAATACTTGCCGTTGGTGCTTCGGCTGTGGGCTTCAGCCGCAAGAACGCTTTTGATGCCGTTTGTAGCTCACTTCATGAAACAAAACAAATACTACTTTAAATTCCTACTTGTAAAAGTATTCTTATAATACTAATGACTAAGTTTTCAAAGTTTTTTCTGCTGTAATTGCTAATCAAGATAACGATTCAAGTGCCTGATGTGAACGTTAGGAAAAACAATTATTGCACTCTCCGTTTTACGTATGTTTTTGTTATCAATGTTCAATACTCAAAATGCCGAAAAAATTCTGATAATGAATTATTGGCCGATACCCCAGAGTGGGTATGAGACGTGAAATAGGTTACGACAACAAAGGACTCGCGCTGGGCAGTCACTCAGTCAAGAACTTTATTGACAGGTCCTGAGGAGTTTAAGCCGCAGGGGGGATCCACAAGGCACGCCCTAGCAGCCGCTACCGTAGGCGACGCCAGAGTTGGGGTGGGAACGTGGCGGCGTTCCGCCACTCTTCGGCCCTCTGGACTGCCTTTAGTTGGTGGTGGAGCTCCGAGCTCCTGAGTAACTCTTCCCAGTCTGACTCACTGGTGAGAGGTCCCTGGGGTAATGCGGAACGATGGCAGAGCATGTGTGCGAGTGAAGATGAACTTCTGTGCAATGTAGGCATTGTGGAGTGATGTCTGAGTTGCAATGGTCTGCTGAGTCGGCCCCGTGATCGGTACCATCTCGTTTGTAGCATTCTAAAGGCTACCGCTTGCGCGCGTTCCAGCTTTGTGTGCGGTAAGGGGTCAACTGGCAAACACTAAGGGAGCGTACGCTCAATTCCGATGGGAGTTTCCGCAGAAACATTTCTGATTTAGTAGCAGGGCGTGTGTGATCGACTGCGCTTCGAAATTCAATGCCACCCACGCGCAGTGCGCAACAGGGCTTAGCTAGTCATCCACTTCCCAGAGTAGAACGAATCAATTTTTTTTTTCGAGGTCTCCTTTGTCGATACATGTTTTACAAGAATTTTGAAACCAACACACCTCACTCAATGTTTAATCGTAATACTGAGCAGTCATTTTTACGCTGTTTAGCTGAGACCTATAACATTGTGCTGAAGTGTACAGAAATATTAAGGCAGCTTCGCACTAGTGGTGCCAAGCCTGAAGGAAGTGCGGAGCTGGACAGCCTTCTTTGTTTCTCTTCGGTTTTCTTTCTTTCCTCCTCTCCTTCGTTTTGCATTTTTCAGTTTTCTGTCTTTTTTACATGTTAATTTCTATTTATTTCTATTTCTCTTCCTATTTTTCCACTTTCTTTCTCTCTGCTTCAATTTCTCGCTTGCTTCCCCTTTTTTGCAATTTTTTTATGTGGTTTTATTTAAAGTGCTCTGCACTTAATGTCATCGTCAATGCGCTAAAAGAACAAGAAGGAGATTTCTCTTTTTGTTGCAAGCGCGCGCTACAGATGGCTATGCTATATGTGGTTTTGCCTGCGTTACGCCAAGCGACGACGACAGCATACGACAGCATGTCCCCCTAAAGTGCTCCGCACTTAAAATCAGGTCGACAATGATATGGCCGTGCAGAATGCGAAATCTAACAGGTAGTAGTACACAGAACTCGTTGTGGTGCTCACAATGGCGCTGAAAGTGCAATTTTGCGACAACTTCTTCGCGGTGGATGCTGCAACAGAGTAGATCGGCACATGTGTTATTTGGCCTCGAAGCCAGAGTTACGCGAAAAAAAAAAAATTAGGCCACTGCTACTACCAAAGGAGACGCTGCAATGTTCATAAATTATATATTTGAAGACATCTGTATTCGTTCATATAGTAAGATTGTATTAGGTCCGCCACGGTGGATCAGTGGCTAAGGTGCTCGGCTGCTGACCCGAAGGTCGCGGGTTCGATCCCGGCCACGGCGGTCGCATTTCGGTGGAGGCGAAATGGTAGAGGCCCGTGTACTGTGCGATGTCAGTGCACGTTAAAGAACACCAGATGGTCAAAATTTCCGGAGCCCTCCACTACGGCGTCTCTCATAATCATATCGTGGTTTTGGGACGTAAAACCCCAGATATTATTATTATTAAGATTGTATTAGGATTGTGAATGGTCTTTATCATAGAGCGAAAACACATGTCGAAGCAGACTACGAGTGATTAGAAAGATAGTGGAAAATACAGTGAGTTTCCGTTAAATCCTTTGCAAAACGCGACAGTCGGCCCTCTGATAGATCTTTGCTTGTGTTGCTACCTGCGGTGATTAAAGTGAACTACGAACACGCAAAGCTGTTTACGCGAGTAGGACATCACTTAAGAAAAGGAAAATAGACAACCACGTGTTTGTAGCACGAAGCCACAAGGAAATGAGTGCGGATTTCTCAGAAAGAAAAGCATCTTAGTTGCCGTAAAATTCGTCTTGGTCCGGGTTTCGAACCTAGGACCAACGCCTTTCTGGGGCGGTCGCTCTACCAATTGAGCTAATCAGGAAGCTAGCAATTTGCAGTGCGAGGGCGAATTCATCGACAACTCGAAGCACATGGACAGAAGTAATGCAAATTAATATCACTTGACATCACTTAAAGGGACACTAAAGAGAAAAAATTTTTCGCGAATCAGTAAATTACAATTTCAGAACACCGAAAACGCCACTCTTATCGCGAGAAGACGCCTGCTAAGCGAGACAACGCACGAAAAAAAACAAAAAAAAAAAACAAAAAAAAACATGCGGGTGGCGACGTCACTCAGAAATTACCGCACCAAACGCCGTGACGTCATACATTTCGACGGCGTCGACTAGGTCATCGGTAGTTTCAGGAAATTTCGCTGAGCCAATGTGGCCAAGACACGAAAAGTAAACTTTGAAATCAGTGACGTCTAGAGCGGAGATTTCGGCGCGAAATTTAAAAAAAAAGCAGCGTTGACCCTTTATAATATATCTGGGATTTTACGTGCCATGACCACGATATCATCATGAGGCGCGCGGTAGTGGAGGGCTACGCATATTTTGACTATCCGCTGTTCTTTAACGTGCACTGACATCGCACTGTACACAGACCTGCTGGGATTGAACCCAAGACCTTTGGGTTAGCAGCCGAGCACCGCAACCGCCACTCCACGGCGGCGGACCGCTTTTCTCCTCTATTATTAAAGCTGTGAAGTTCAAATTAGTGGCATTGCAGTACTGTTTATCAATCTAAACTGAACCAATGTCTCACTTTAGTGTTTCTTCAAATATGAGGAAGTGACCATAGCTAGTCCACCACGGTGGATCAGTGGCTACGGTGCTCGGCTGCTGACCGCGAAGGTCGCGGGTTCGATCCCGGCTGCGGCGGTCGCATTTCGGGGGAGGCGAAATGCTAGAGGCCCGTGTCCTGTGCGATGTCAGTGCACGCTAAAGAACACCAGATGGTCCAAATTTCCAGAACCCTCCACTACGGCGTCTCTCATAATCATATCCTTGTTTCGGGACGTAAAACCACAGATATGATTATTCGAGAGGCAATACACTGCTTTAACGAGCCATCGGATGGTCACTTGGAAACGTTTTGCAGGGCTGCTTTAACTAATATCTGGCCACATAAACCAACAGAAGCCACCGTTTAGTCATCATGAGCCATACTTAAGCTAACACTAGCTATTTACATTCGACACCCGCCTTCATTAGCAACCAATGTGTAGTGTTGTTACTTCTTTGGGCAGCCACATAGTACGGTTACTGGGCGCAGCAACAACACTTTCCTTTTCTCAACTGGCGTGTACGGCAATACATTGGATGTATTGAAATAAGACTATAAATCAAGCATACACAACGATATCGATAAATGAGCTGCAGGCTGTTGAAGGGCAAAAGATTCCGCGACATATAAGGAAAAATGAATCTCTGTAATAGTCCCGCAGGGGTTTCTGCTCCCACAGTCAACATCACCATGGCCATTTAACCGCGCCGCCGGGTCACAAAAACTGGGCGTTTCGTATGATCTCGTACTCTCGCCTGTACTTGGACAAGAAAGAGCGCACGTAGTAGGCCATAAGGGAAGAGAGCACCAGCAGGAACGCCACTAGGAGAAAGACGAATCTCAATCGGCGTCGATGCAATTTGCCCGTGGGCATGGGCGGCCATGTCGGCGTAGGCGAAGCAACGCCGCCTACGACCGCCATCGGCGGTTGCCGCGCTTCGCTGGAGTTGGTGGTCGCCTCGACTCCGCGGACGATGGCGAAAGGGCCGCCGTTTGGCGCCACCATCACTCCCGGAACGACAAGCAGCAGCGGCGGCTCCCGCGTCGTCGATGACGTAACGAGCTGGGCGAGCAGCGAGCTTCCGTTTTCGGTTTCGTTCTCGCGGCCCCAGCAGCGGCATTGCAGTGGCGGGGCGGGTTCTCGGAGATGGCGGGCGCCGTGGGCGTTGATGATGTCCAGGAACCGATGCATTGGCGACGAGTCGCTGGAGCTCGTGCTTAGCAGCTGCTCCGAGAGATGAGAGAATGAATTGAAAAACATCCATCAATCAGAGTATATCAAAGTCAAAGCCACAGGTAATAGTAATTGTAGTGGGTTTACGTTCCCAAACCACATATTTTAATGAGGGAACTCGTAGTGGAGGGCTCCGGAAATTTTGACCACCTGGGGTTCTTTAACGTGCACGTGCCTCTAGCATTTGGCTCTATCAAAATGCGTCCACCGCAGCCGGGTTTCGAACCCGTTACCTTCGAGTCAGCCGTCGAGTGCCATAACCACTGGTTCTTAGCGGCAGGTAAAGCTTTAGGTGACTCATGAAATGTGAAAGGTGACAGTCGGCGTCAACATGAACGATCCAAAATAATCGCGTGATCTCAAGTGACGTGATAAATCGGCAAAAGTCGTGACGTAATCGTTACATCACTGCAGTGTTCGTTGAGGTCATCATCATCGCCATCACAATTTTCCCGTCGTCACGCCGCACCTCTCGCGTAGCTCATGCCAAGAGCTCGAGGCGTGAGCTAAGCAGAACGAGCTCATGATCCTGGCCGCTCTGGACGCTACAGCCGCCGCCGCTCTGTTTCGGCCGTTCGAGTTCTGAATAAGGTGACGAGGACGGCACGAACACACCGGCCGCCGTCACGTCGCTCTCTCTCTGGCTACATCACTATGACTTCTCATATATAGCATGGCGTCAGATGACGTCATCGCATAGGCGTGTCCAGGGTTCCCCTTCAGGGAGGGTGAAGGTTCGTCGAAGCGCCCCCCCCTCCCTATAAGTCAATGTATGTGGATGACTTTGCGCCCCGTCCTCCCTGAGTCGCAGGACCCCCCCCCTCCCTGTTCTGTCAATGTATGGGGCTGGCTTTGCGCCCCAACCCTATCGCCCACCTTGCCCCACCCTCGTACGCACGCCTATGGTTGCTTGGTCAAAAGTGGCCTGATCCCGTGGGCAACACAATAGCACGTGAGGTGCTGTAAGCTTCAGGGTGCGGAAGTATCACTACAATGAACTGAGAAGGAGAAAAAAAAAAAGGATTTCGCCTTCGAGTCGTATGAGGCGAAAACAGGAACCGCGTGATTTTATAGCTTTTAGACCGTGTCATAGCGGCTTAAGATTAGGTGAGAGCGAATGATATGTCTTGTTACATAAGCGGAGAGAGCTAGAATAGTATAGACACGGAAGTGAACCCAACAGCGCTGTTACGTTCATTTCTATCTCGGCGTGTGGGTAGTTTTCTTGCTCTTGGCTTAGAAGATTAAACAGTGTTGTATGAACAGGACATTCCCAGACATACGAGCGAAATGACGTCAGAAGAGGTAGGGAAAGTGAACATCGTGCTAAGAAAACGACTATATCTTAGCGGGTGTATTTGTTACAGTTCAAGGCCTCCAGTTTTACGTTTATAGTGCTGGTACTGATAAGTTTATGGTTGTGCGGAGTACGATAAGACATTATGCCACGGCGTTCCTGAGGGTCTTTTTTCATTTAATACTAGATCGGTCTTACTCAATCTCAGAGGTCGGCACTTTAAGGGAGTACTCACTCAAACTCACTCACCACAATTTTTTCAGCCTTCGCACTCACTCACGTTCACACTCACGTCCACTCACACACATGAGTACTCACTCACGTTCACACTCACCTCCACTCACACTCATGAGTACTCACTCACGTTCATACTCACGTCCACTCACACTCATGAGTACTCACTCATACTCAACTCACCACGTTCAGATGAGTGTGAGTGAGTGTGAGTTGAGTGCACTCATGGGTGAGTGTGCCGAGACCCATAGGTCGGCACTTTAAGGGAGTACTCACTCAAACTCACTCACCACAATTTTTTCAGCCTTCGCACTCACTCACGTTCACACTCACGTCCACTCACACTCATGAGTACTCACTCACGTTCACACTCACGACCACTCACACTCATGAGTTCTCACTCACGTTCACACTCACCTCCACTCACACGCATGAGTACTCACTCATACTCAACTCACCACGTTCAAATGAGTGTGAGTGAGTGTGAGTTGAGCGCACTCATGATAGAGTGTGCCAAGCTATGCTCAATCTATAAGCAACACTGTTCACCGTAATACAGAAACAGCCATGTAATTCCTCTTGACAGGACGTCCGCTCGACGGCATAACTGGCATAACTGTTTTCATGGATACGGACTGTAATTTATTAACTGCGCCTTCAGTACTTTGCTATCTTACTTAAATTTATTGCCAGATACTCGCGTGGAAATATATAGCACCGAGCAGAGATAGTAAACGGAGTAAGTTGCCCGAACTAAGTGTATTGCAGTTCAATGGAATCGTCAGCGCGTATTTACATTGCTCACGCACCAATTCTGCCGTGCACACTTGCTTCAACAGGGCTATTCTAATAATAATATGTGGGGTTTAACGTCTCGAAACCACGATATGATTATGAGAGACGCCGTAGTGGAGGGCTCCGGAACTGACGACATCCGCGTGGCGGGTGGCCATACGAAGGTTTCATCGATTTCACCTGGCACTGTTTGAGGTGACTATAATCCTGAGCATACGGCTGTGGCTTAAGGAGTCCTCGATTTGGTGCATCGCGCTCAACCGAGTTCCAGCGGAAAGTAACCTGGTGCACCAAACGCTCATAGGCTCCCTTGCGCATTCGCCCAAGACTACTTCAGAGTGTTCTAGAACAGGGGAGCGCTCGAAACAAGCTGCGAAAAGTGAGGTCCAAACAGGGTTAAGCCGTTTGTGGCGCTGCGATCGGTAGCCTGCAATGTGTCGTCGTTTAACAGTTGCGTACAGCTTCACCAAAGTGGTGTAGTGGTAGAATGCCCGCTTCCCGCTCAAAACGCCAGGGTTCAAATAAGGGCTGCAGATGGTGGGTTTTCATTTTTAGTGTCCCTTGTTATAGCTGTATTGGTTTTTCATTGTAAGAGCATGCGTGCCCCAAGCCGATTGGGCACGCACGCTCTTACGTTCCTTTCCACTCTCACCCATGCCACTGGAGACGACAAAGGAACGTAAGGGCTTACGTACGCTAGGGGCTTAGGGACCCCTGCACTAAATAGACAGATTTAGTTGAGCGTCCGCGGCAGCTCTGCGGACGCAGCCAGCCAGCCATTTCCTATGGCAGGCTGCGTCCGCAAGGCTGTCGCGGACGCTCATCGAAATCTGTCCAATCTCTCTACTTTAGCGCTCATATGTGGCCCGTAAAGCGCACCTTGGTCGTGCGCCTCGTGGTGTGCCGGCTGTAGGGCGAGAATACTTCGACGGCTGAGCGGTACGTCGACGCAAAGCGACGTCGCACGAACTGCGGTCTAGCTAGCAGGACGTGTCCGATGTGATTTCTCCACGCTTCCGTCAAGCGGTCGTCGTTGGGCATACCGCGATCAGCAAGGTCGGCGACACCGTCGTCGCCACGGTTGGGGTCGTCGTCGTCGTCATAGTCGTCGTAGTCGTCGTTCCTGGAGTCGTAGTCTCGGCCCGGGCCCGACGCAGGTTCGCCTAAAGTCTCAGCCTGTTCGCCAACCAGGAAAGACCTGACGCGGTGAGAGAACATGTCCTTCCAAAGCTCGTGCCTCAGGTCGCGTTGCGGCTGTTCCTAAAAGAAAAAGACAAGGTTAAAAACGCAGACACAAGGTTAAGGGTACTTTCTGCAACGGAAACACATTTTCTTGCGCCTTCATACAGGTCACATCTAAAATGCGGCCGCCGAGGCCTGCAATCGACTCTACGCACTCGAGCTTAGCAGCGCGACACTCTACCTGCTGAGCTACCATGGCGGGAGTAAAAAGATGAAAAGCTATACCAAGGCTTAACTTTAGCACCATCACACGGTGTCCTAAAAGCACAAGGAAGCTACATGAGGCGACGTAGAACGCGCTATCACTGCAGGACAACGCGTCTCTGTGCCTGTACCTGGGCGAGCTGCGCAAGAAGGCCGTTGAGGTAGTTGCGCCAGTGTCGAGCGTGTTCTTCACTGTCCTGAGCGCTGGCCTCCAAGACTACCATGAGGACCAGAAGACCACGCATCGTGCACCGGGTGGACGCCAGGGTTCTCGAGGTCCCTGCAGGTGCAGCCGTACTTAATGGCAACAGTCGCCGCTGATGTATACTGTCCTTCAGACCTAATGATGACGATCCGTGCTTGCTCACTCAGATATTAAGGCCACCAACCCACTACAGGAGATTTACAAAGAAGGTAATGCAGGAAAAGCTAATGTGAAGTGGAATGGGACAAAATAAAAATAGAAGATAAGGAAAAAAAAACATGTCCCCACATTTAGAAATAATGTTAGTAACGCCACGTCTCGCAGGCAAGGTTACCAGTAATAAAATAATATTGAATACAGTATCAATCAATGAATAATTTTCGGAATCACCTAATATTCGTTTCCAAATAAGTAGCAAGGTATATATAAGTAGTAGGTATAAATAAGTAGCCGGCCAAAAATCCGCAAAGGGCCATATAGGCATTTCCGTTCGTACGGTCTACTGAAGAAGTACCGGAGAAAACGATATTTAATTATTTAATTATTTATTTATTTAGAACTACCTCCTACGTCCATGTGTAGCAATGATTAAGGGTAGCATCATACCGAGTACTTATTGCGACTTCCAATTTTAGAACAATAATACGAAGTACTTTTCTCTTGGATTTGCGAGTGCAGGGGACATTAAAAATGATCGTTGTTTAAGGCTTCTTACCGCCATGACGTAGAAGAGATGACACTAGACTTGGCGGTGCTTCAGGCCATCGAAGTTTTACGATGCATACTTCCGATTTAAGTGCGGGACACAATTTATTATTTCTCCCAAAATGAAAATGTCTAAATACGGCAGCCAGTGTTTTGAATTTCCTTGAACTTCGATGTAGAGGGAACTTCCGACCTCAGCCTCAGTGACGTAAGCTTAAGTGACATTACTTGACCTAACTGGACTTTCGAGGGAATGGCACTTGAGTGCATGAGCCACCATGTTTGTAGGTATCCCACGACGCCGCGTGATCTTGTACTTTAAGGACACAGTAGTGTTGCACTTGAATCACTTTAAGGACATACCATGTTGCACTTGAAGCTGAAAGTGACATCACTTGACTTCGCTGGACTTTCGAGGGAATCGCACGGGAGTGCATGAGTCACCATGTTTGAAGGTATGCCCCTACGCCACTTTTTCGTGTACTTTAAGGACACAGTAACTTGAACCACTTCAAGGACATATCATGTTGCACTTGAAGCTGTAAGTGACATCACTTGACTTAGCTGGACTTCCGAGGGAATTGCACGGGAGTGCATGAGCCACCATGTATGAACGTATGCCACGACGCCACGTGTTCTTGTACTTTAAGGACACAGTAGTGTTGCACTTGAAGCACTTTAAGGTCATACCATTTGCACTTGAAGCTGTAAGTGACGTCACTTGACAGCTGGACTTTCGAGGGAATTGCATGGGAGTGCATGAGTCACCATGTTTGAAGGTATGCCCCGACGCCACTTGTTCGTGTACTTTAAGGACACAGTAGTGTTGCACTTGAAGCACTTTAAGGACATATCATGTTGCACTTGAAGCTGTGACATCACTTGACTTAGCTGGACTTCCGAGGAAATTGCATGGGAGTGCATGAGTCACCATGTTTGAAGGTATGCCCGACGCCACTTGTTCGTGTACTTTAAGGACACAGTAGTGTTGCACTTGAAGCACTTTAAGGACATGTCATGTTGCACTTGAAGCTGTGACATCACTTGACTTAGCTGGACTTCCGAGGGGATAGCACGGGAGTGCATGAGCCACCATGTATGAACGTATGACATGACGCTACGGGTTCTTGTACTTTAAGGACACAGTAGTGTTGCACCTGAAGCACTTTAACGTCATACCATTTGCACTTGAAGCTGTAAGTGACATCACTTGACAGCTGGAAATTCGAGGGAATTGCATGGGAGTGCAGGAGTCACCATGTTTGAAGGTATGCCCCGACGCCACGTGTTCTTGTACTTTAAGGACACAGCAGTGTTGCACTTGAAGCACTTTAAGGACACATCATGTTGCACTTGAAGCTGTAAGTGACATCACTTGACTTAGCTGGACTTCCGAGGGAATTGCACGGGAGTGCATGAGCCACCATGTATGAACGTATGCCACGACGCCATGTGTTCTTGTACTTTAAGGACACAGTAGTGTTGCACTTGAAGCACTTTAAGGTCATACCATTTGCACTTGAAGCTGTAAGTGACATCACGTGACAGCTGGACTTTCGAGGGAATTGCACGGGAGAGCATGAGCCACCACGTTTGAACGTATGCCACGACGCCACGTGTTCTTGTTTTTTAGGGACGCATCTGTGGAACTGCCTGTCGCCGTCAAATGCGGGAGTCACGTGACCTGAGCAGAAACGTCACGCATAACGTCACAATACCACCAAAAATTTGAATGAAAGGCCGCACCAAAGTATAACTTGATCATGCCTCGCCAGAGTGATGAAACAAACATGCTTTTTAACGCGATAACATTAAAGAGCCCGTTTCGCAGTAATTCCGGTGTCGGCGTCGTTGGTTGTACGCGAAAAATCATCACCTTGCCCATTACCGAAAAATGGAGAAAGATGCAAATAAAATCGTAGGTTCGAGGGAGAATCGAACCCAGGCCATGTGCGTGGCAAGCAGTTCATTCATTCATTCATTCATTCATTCATTCATTCATTCATTCATTCATTCATTCATTCGTTCATTCATTCAGACTTTATTCAAGACAATTTAAAATTCTACAATGTTCTACCACTGATCCACGTTGTTTCTTGAAACTTCTGCGAACAAAAAAAAAACAGTATATGAATGTCATGTAATGGAAGGAGTCTCCTCAACGCATGGAGTATTGCGTGGCAGAAGCGTAGAATCGCGCCAGGTGTCAAAACATGTGAATTACGCAACGAGCGGTTGTTTTAAAGGCCTGACCATTACAGAGCGCTCAGACATATTTGATCATCATCAGCTGCAAAAGCATCAACAAAGTGAACAGCTTCGTAGGTTCGCATGTTGCCTTACGGACGCGTAGTGGACCCTTCGCTCATTCGCAAAAGGAATTATGGCGTGGGAGTCCTCCAAGTTTTAAATTGTATTTAGGGTTTTCTTCCAATACCTTATCAGGATGTCGGCCCGCGCAAGTAACGCAGATCCGTAATCGATGCGGTGCTTGCTGGCGTCACAGAAACCCACGATACAGAGAACTCTTCTAGTCCGCTGTACCCACAGCACTACGATAAGCTTGGTAAGAGTAGTGCCACCGCGGAGTTGACGCTCGTGCGTGAACGGTGCTGCTACTAACGGTGCCGTCTCTGTTATGCCTGTTCATTTCAATACGGACACTTGCCGAGGCATTCACGAGGTCATCGTCACTGTATACAGGGCGTGTGCGCGGTCTTTTTCGTCCGCCACGGTGGATCAGTGGGCTACGGTGTTCGGCTGCTGACCCTAAGGTCGCGGGTTCGATCCCGGCCGTGGCGGTGGCATTTCGGTGGAGGCGAAATGGTAGAGCCCCGTGTACTGTACGATGTCAGTGCACGCTAAAGAACACCAGATGGTCAAAATTTCCGGAGGCATCCACTACGGCGTCTCTCATAATCATATCGTGGTTTTGAGGCGCATAAGCCCAGATATTATTATTATGCGCGGTGTTTTTCGGAAGCTGCTTAAAAGTTTGAAGGGATGTGAGCGACGCACGTGTGTGGCAAAAATGAAAAAAAAGGAAACAAGTAACGTTCCTTTAATTAACGCTTAGGAGAACATGAACGAAAGCGTATCGTACTAATTAAATTACTTTGAAATTCAGCCTTAACTGCGCTACACCCCCCCCCCCGCCCGCTCCCGCTTTGAAGCTTTGTGCAGCTCATACCATGTTGCACTTGATGCAGAAAAAAAGCGGCAATGAATAAACGGGAAGGCGAGCACGAGACACACAGGAAAGGCGCTTATCGGTTTGAGCACATGTCCTGTGTATGTCTAGGAGAAGAGAGATGTGGCCAAGTTGGTTGGTATTCGTCTTGAAAGCAGCGCAGCAACACGAGGACGAAGAAAGAAACAACGGGACAGGCGCTGACTTGCAACTAAGAAGTTTATTAGAAAGAACACAAAGTTTTATACAAGGATATGTCACGTGCACACCGATGCCGTTAAACATATGCAACGGTGAAACGAAACATGTGCCACGGCCTTTCCAGTCCGGCCGTGCATGTATGTGAATCCGCCGCATCTACGTCACCACGATGTGCGTGAGCAAATCTTAATCACCAAAAGACGCGTGAAGATAACTCCCCTCGCTCTGTGTCAATGACAAAGAAGGGTGGCTAATGTGTGCGTGCATTTTGTTTAAGTCCTTGTTATTTAGTGCTCCTTTGTGCCACATCGAGTATGAACCAACTTGCCCAAACACCATGTCTTACCATGCTGCACTATCTACGTTTTTGGCCCGTATGCTTCACCTATCGACGATGTCGTCTGATGACGTCAAAAGAACGTCATCACGCGACGTCGTCTTATGGCGCCGTCACTTGGTCACGTACTTTGGTACTATGCGTGTTAACGCTGACGCCAGATGCCAAAATTTATTGACTGCCCGAACGGCCTGTGCTCGGCATGTGGCAAGATAGCCACATTAGAGCATATCCTCTGCACGTGTCAAGCCATGGACTTAAGCTTCACCTTGGAGGAGTGGGAGGCGCTTCTACGCAGCGCCGCTCCCAATGATCAGCTCATGGCTGTCCAGCGGGTCCGCGAGGTGGCCGGCAGGCTTGGCTTGCTGGTCCCTACCTGGGGGTACTGAGCCGGGTGCGCGACCCAGTCGCGTTCCGCAGGACCCGATAAAGTTGCTTTCCACTCCATTCCCTTCCTAAGGCATATAAGGCGTACGCCTTAAACTGATCTGTTAACGTAAACTGAACGTCCCCTCACGCTCTGCTGAATGTGCAATGCCGTCGTGACCCGACAGGGGGGCCACGATGGCGTTGCACTTTCGGCAACGCCATCGTGGCGCAAGCACGAGCTTTGCGGGCATGTCGCCTACCGTTCCTGTTGAGAAGGTGTGTGCATATGCTGGATGATAAAGGCAGTGGTGCTAAGTTCAAAAGACAGAAAAGAGGGACGAAACAGACGTAGCGCGTCTAACGACTCATTTAATGATTCGGAAAGACTAAGGACAGGGCACTGTGGGCAAACCGGGCTTGAGACAACATGGATCCTAACTATGGCGAAAACACGTGCATTTACACGTGTTCAATAGGTCCACTCCCCCCCTCGAATGTACACAATGTCCGTACGAATGTATACCTCCAGCAGCGAAGGTATATAGATAAATTTGACTTTATATGATTTATTCGCATTTGCGCGCTAAGGTAGACCAATGAACAATTTATTTATTTATTTTACCTTACAGGTCATTAAATGACATTGAGTAAGGCGGGGTACAGCGCCAAATACAATAAAAGGGAAAAGCAGGTAATGCAACTGACATTGGTACACAAAATATTATGCAAGGGACACAGTAAAAATATAAATAATGCAGTAAACAATATACAGCAGAAGCGTGGACACATATATAAATCATGAGTAGATTAAGCAGGATGGCATTTACAAGCGATGCATCCTTATTCAGCCATTATTGTAACAGTGAC